>JAECUM010068403.1:0-18222 GCA_016617855.1 Megalonaias nervosa
TACGTCATGCAAATCCTAAGTTGAAATTTGCGTTCATTGATAATACTGCGGGAGTTTCTGCGGTTCCTGCAGCATTTCTTACATTACCTGTAGTTACATTTTTGTGATCCGGGTGATCAGAAGTGTCCTTTACAAACATCATTGGTGGACCAGCTGATCTTGAATAATTGTCGCTATATCGTGCTAGACCCAATATCGTTGTAGCAACATCAACGTCCTTCTGAATTGATTCAATATTTTTACCATCAATCATATAAGTGGCGCTGTCAAATAACGCCATAATGCCATTATTAACAAAACCAAAAGCAACATTATTATCGTATTCAGTATTATCCGCTTTAAAAATCTTACCTTCTACTTCAATAAAAGCCTCAGCGGGTAGGAAATACCTACTTGTATCCTGAACCTGTAGTTCAATTCGTCCACGCTGATCTGGAATTCGAGCGTCATAAGAATAATATTGATAATCACGCACAGACTCATCTTTGAGTACTGGTGCGTCCATGTCAAATGCTGGATCAGATATTCGCTTGAACATCTTTATTATAATCATTATCGTCTAAAACGAAGACCACTTCGGGAAGTGAGACCACTTCCTGCTATCAGACTAGCGGTTATATTTTTTTCTTTTTCTGACATTGGTACATCAGCCAACTCTGCTAGTTTTTGATTAGCAACATGATTTATTATTTTACTGACATTTGCAGGCATTACTTCAGTACTAGGTAATTTTACTGGTTGAGGTTTTCGTCGTATTAATCGTGCTAGTCTATCTTTGATCGCTGAAAATGCTTTACTGGCAACATCACCAACAGCACCAATACCTTTTTCACGAACAACATCAATAGCTTTCATTCCCAGTTGCTTTGCGATCGGTATTGCTTTTGGGGCTATTCTTTTAAATAGACCTTGAACAACATCACCTAGTCCATCTCCGTAGGTTGTCTTGTATACTGGTAATCGTGAATTTATTACCCTGACCATGGTTGGTCCACGTTGAGTACTATGTATAATCATGTTATTATAGTAATTGTATTTAATTACGTACTCAGTCACTGTAGTAGTCATCGGCAATTTCGTTAATAAGAGACTGATAAACATCAACGTCCATGATACCGCCTGTAAATAACCGTCTACAGATATCAGCTGCTTCATTAATTATTTCTGGAGAATTATTACCAGCTCGTTTTCCTCCGATGAGTATTTCTAGTCGTTCAACGTCAGAGATAACGTTATTAGGACATAGAGTAAAATCACCTCCAGCAGAGAAACCGCTTCCAATAACACTTAAATAGGATTTTGGAATAATTTCATCGATTTCAGATTTTGGTACTCTTAATTCAAATAATTTGGTTCTAATTTTCATTAGTAAATTAATATTACTCTCAATTCCTGATTTTAAGGGTTCTGAAAGGTAGAATTTATTCTTTCTTATTAAATCTATATTTTCTTTATAATATCTAGCTTTACCAGTTAATCTTTTAATTTCCTTTTCTCTTTCTAATTCCTTCGCAAGTTCAGATGATTGTTGTTCTTCCAGAATTTTCTGTGAGGCTGGCGACCAATATTTTGATTCTTTTCTTTCTCGTATTTTTGCTTCTTCCTTTGGTGTTGGTTGTAATGGCGGTGGTAATGATAATGATGGTTGTTGTGGTAGTGGTGGTGATCGTGATGGAGATGGTTGTTGTTGTGGGGGCGATGGTGATTGTTGTTCTTCATACAATTTTTCTCTTTGTTCTTTTTCTTCTATTTCTTTTAATTCTTGTTCCAATATTCTTCTCTGTTCACTATCCTCGATACCTTTACGAATAAAGTCCTTTTCATATTTTTTAACATCATCCTCAAATTTTTTAAAATTATCTCGATGTTTACCGGCAATTCTGGTTATTTTGTTAACGGTTCGAAATATAAAAGCATTCCATTTATTTCTTTGAATATCAGGAGTATTCGGATCTAAAAAAAGATCACGATAAGCGTATCCTGTAGCAGCGACTCCAATAGGTCATCACTAGCGAACATAAGACCCCGTGAGGAAAGTTTGGTTACTGGCTTTTTTTCATATTTTTTTCTTGATGTTTTTGGTTTAACAAGGGGAACACTCGAATCACCTTCAATTAATTCTGGTATATCCCTCGGTGGCTGAGCAGCAGCTATTTCTATTGGAAGTTCTCGTAAAAGTCTTTTTGTCTGTTTTGTTCTTTCTGCTATTTTTCCAGTTGCTTCAGCAGTTTTCTCTAAAACAGGAAGAAGAGGTTTAGTTGTCTCTGTAATAGGTTTAAATAATTGTTTTGTATCCTCTTCAAATTCAACATGAGATTCCTGACGTTCTTGTAATTGTTGCTTGACAGCATCACGAACAGGTAAATATCTTCTAATTGCTTCTAGTCGCTCTCTTGCTAATCTAGCTGAATGTGGTTCGCCTATAACGACCATTATTAATAATATTTATACTGGCTGTTTAATTTATAGCAGCAGGTAGGGTGAATGACAAAAATTGAGTGACCCGGCGAGTAAACTAAACGCCTTATAAAAATAAAAAACAAAAAGTCAAAAATAAAATAACAAAAATGAGCTAACCTAAAATGATTTATTATCCGTTTTTTTCAAACTATACGGTAATAATAAAAGTTAGAAGGTTCGGTTTAGTGTTGTTGACCTTATTTTTTAGTTCCTGTATGAACCTTTATTTTACGAAAATAACGGTCTGTACAAAGTTGTCTGTTCGCCCTGCCTGCTGCTATTTTTAATACACATACATCGGCTAAAACACAATCTATTGTCGAGGCCGAGTTGCCATGGATACATGTAAATTTCCCTATCCATTTTTCTGATCCACATCGACCAGTGGCGATTCTCAATCCAGTCATTTGACATCTTTGCAGAAATTTCTCTCTATAGTGATTTATCTCCCTTATGTCTTGATTAACCCGACCATACATGTTTTTGTCTTCTGTGTAATTAAATTCTTGAAAAAGGTCAATAATACTATCATATTTAATAAAATCTGGCTCCGTACCAGTATTGTCATTAAAATCACCTGCAATTATTATTTTATAGTCAGCATATTTCATTTTCAGGCATCGAATTCATTTCCTACCAATGCATATACATTTTCTTCGGAATTTACATGAGTATAAAGGTGACAAATAGGCAAAACCAAAAATTAAGTTCCTTTTCAGTATGCTAGCCTTAGATGAAACTACTAACCAAATAATATTTTTGAGGCGCTTTGTTCTCTAGATATATTGAAATGCTTGAAGAAGGGTTCACGAACAAACACCGAGATCTTCCTAATTCTATTTTAGCTGATTATGATTTAATTCTTACGATATCAAAGTTTTTGTAACCGTTAACGTCTGTGTGTGTGTGTGTGTGTGTGTGTGATTCGGATGTTTAACGTAGCTTTAACAATTTTTCAGTCATATCGCTACGATGTCAACAGTGTGGCAGTTTACAGTGATGTCTAGCACTGGGACATCATGCCGCAGATACGTAGCATGATGTCCCACACAGTCACATTATCCTGTTATTGGCGTGGTCCCCCTCAGAATTACATCATCTGAGGGACCCCCTAGTTCTAAAGATAAAGGGTTTTTATGTGTTTCTGGTTTTTTTTTTCCAAGTGCATATGCATTATGTATTTCTTTTAAATAAATTTTGATTTTATAATTTTTCAAAATAGGGTAAGTACGCCATTTCAAATTTCCAAATTAGTTTGTTTAAAGTCCTTTTTATTTTTATTGATTTGCTTTTACCCTGTTATTTGATTATTCAAGAAGTGGAATTTTTTTTTTCCTTTACTTCACTACATAGCATAAGCTGCTTAACTAAGTTCAGATGGACTAAACTCCTGGTGCACGTGCACAAACTGCGCTCTCATCAGTGAGCGCCATGTGCACGTGCTTCCCAATTTCTACTATTCACAAGTGTTTACCTAAGCTAAATAAATGTTTACATTATACATACTGTAGTTCTATTATTACTTTCTTTGGTAGATTCTAAATCTGTACTATACTCTTTATTCAATTTTATTTATTAAATTCTAATATTTTTTCCTTCTTGAGTTCTAAATCTAGATATTTATAACATTTAATAATTTCTAGAATTCTATCCTTAAAATTCTAATTGTAAGTTCCTATAGTTACAAGTTCCAAGTTATGATTATCTATACTTATCTTAATTTAAAGCTGCAGCAAGAAAAGTCAAAGATAGCAAGCAGTCAAGATGGTCTAGTACAGTACGTTTATCGTCCATTCACAATCATTCTTTAATCTTTCCAGTATTTCAAATGTTATATCATCATCCTAAATGTGCTTGTTTATGTAACAGTTTTCTAGTCCATATTTCTTCAAAATTTTCAACTGTCAATTTATCAATTATATATATCTTCAAATGTTTCTGTCTGCAAATTTTCAGTAGTTCGAACAAGTTATAAATAGTTCCTTCGTCTTCTTCATATTTCATTTTCTAAAACATGTCCATTAACGTTTCATTCATTATCCATTTCTTGTTTTTCACAAATCCATTTTCAAAACATGTCCATTAACGTTTCATTCATTATCCAATTCTTGTTTTTCCACAAATCCATTTTCAAAACATGTCCATTAACGTTTCATTCATTATTCATTTCTTGTTTTCCACAAATCCATTTTCAATACATGTCCATCATCATTTCCAATTCCAATTTTCAATTTAGTTCCTTTTATACTTAATTTTTTCATTTCAAATCAAATTTCTTTTTTAACTTTAACAAATTGTTAACGATTGTTACATGTCCTCGCTTCCTCAGGCCATCCTTCCTGGTTTCCCTCTGCATGGAGGAGCATACCATCTTCTCGGTTTCTCCATCTTCCCTGCTTTGGCAAACCTTCGGTAATCCTCTTCTGAGTCCAAATTCCTGGTTTTTCAAAGGGACCATCCTGTTGGACTAGGTCAAAAGCCAACCCCAAAACCATACGGTCAGATTTGTTTACTATTAACCTTACTTGTCCAAAGGAGTTTAACATTATCCTGACACCGGGCCGACCAGTCCTAACACTAACCTCTTAATGCTGAACGCCTAGCGAGACAGCTGTAAGTACCATATTTTATAAGTCTTTGGTATGCCTCAGCAGGAGTTCGAACCCGCGACCTCCCACATCCGAGGTTTACGCTCTAACCACTAGGCCACCAGAGCGGTCAACCGTATGAAGCTAATCTATAGTTGCTGCCCACGTTTCAACAAAGCCTAGTATAAAATTTTTCAACATAGTTAATAAAATCAGACCTCTTTTCTCTTGACAGTTTCTCGCTTAAGCCATATATATTCAATACCAAACAACCTAACAGAACCGCTATCCTCATTCACACTGTGTAGGCCTCGGCCGGAGTCCTATCTTTTGTCAACATGTGCAGCATCATTTCTAATCTTATCCAATACATACGTATAACCGTCTATTATTAGCTTGTCATATTTGTAGAAAGCTTATTTTCCTTGTTCTATGGCATTTTGCAATGTCGGGTAAAGGTTGGCACGAGCTTTCTTACTCTGAACGGAAAATCTTCAGCTACACGTACGCTAACTGGTCTGCTAGCTGGCGATGTATCTTCATTCTCAGACGTCGTCCTTGTGGCTGCTTCACTGGCTTCTTTCCTTGTTTCTCTATAGCGTCTCAACACTTTATCTTTATAATGTGAAAATTTGACAATGACGGTCTTGGGTTTTGTTTTGATCTCAGTCGATGGGTTCTTTCAACTTCTGTCCTCTCTGAACCTAAAACAAGTGCAACCCTCATATACACTTTAATCGATTTTTCTGTGTCCTTGCTCATTTCTTAGCGGATTTCACTAGCCCGAATCGGACTTGTCAGATTAGGTCCAGAGTTACCCATCCACGTAAATAATGTATTGTGTGAGTTTGTCCCCCGTTCATCGGTAAGATGATGTGATCTGCTATTATTGAGAGGGCTATATATAGTTTGTGACTCTTGTGGATGTGTTCTGCATTGACTGGTTTTTAGGAGTCTCCACCTAGTCCCAAAACCTGGATTTTACTCTCCAATCCGTGCACAAAAAACAGCAAAAACAATACACATTTCACTGGCAGAGATAAGCCACTGATGTCTATTTTTGTGATTGATGCAGATTTCAGAGATCTGAAACATCCAATCCTTCGCCTCCACTGCTCCAGACCAATACCCATCTTAGAATTTAACAGATAGCGTACAGCATACTTCAGCTACTGGTAGTGTAACCCGAAACAGCTTCTGCACGGGTTGTACATGTATCTGTCCTTCTTTGCTCACACTTTCATTTTAAATTCAGTCACTTTGTCAAACATTCATCTTATTGTCTATGCATATTTGATATAATAAAGATGTTAATATCACAACTGCGAAAACAGCAGCAGAGAGGATGAACAGACCACTTTTTTAGAAGGGTCCGTTCGCGAAAATAAAGGTTCCTACAAAGGCTGAAAATACAAGGTCAAAAACGCCAAACCGAAGACTCTAACCGATCGAGGTTTCTCTAATTGGGTTAGCTCATTTTGTTACTTTATTTTTGACGCTTGTGTTTTCAAATTTTTATGCGTGTCCGTTTATTCACCCGGACACTCACTGTTGGTCGTCACCCTCTCTGCTGCTGTCTTTCAGCCAAACATTTTTTCGAGACCTATACGATACATCGACCGAGGATCATGTAAATTTATTGTGATAAATCCATGTGGTTTAGCTTGTGCTTTTGAAAAGAAGTTTTTGAACTTAATCATGTCCATATCCCCTGAACACCAAGTCTGATGAATGTTTCGCAGAGTATGTGTATCGACTCCATTAAACACAACTAAAATATTGCAGTTATCTCTGATCACTTTAGGTATTTGTGTATATAGCTGAGTAACATAAATCACGTCTGTGTTTTTTTGTCTACCTCTGAAAATATCCGAGCTGGATTTGACTGTTTGTCCAGCATCAGATCATCGTATACTACGAGATTATTAAAACGTCCATCGAGATCATCTACAGATGGGGTTTCATCAATATCGGTGACAAAACCAATAATATCATTATCGTCTTCATCCAATAATTTTGCATTTTCAATAAAATCTTTAAGCACATGCTAGTATCGCTGATCATCTACTGATGGTGCCACTAAATATAACTTATCCCACTTGACCCATCTCATTATCAGATTAAGCAACAACTGCTTCTTACCACTTCCAGATGGACCAAGTATAATTGCTCTGATAGAATTCGCTAGCGCTGGATGATGTTTGACTGGCTCTTGTTTTCGTGTCGCTGAGAAATCAGTAATATCCATGTTGTACAAATATATAATAAACAATATGGATTTATATTGTGTTCGATGCAGAGCACCCACCCCCACAAGTGGATTAACAACAATAATAACAAAAAAATAAAAAGCGTGCACTTACAGGTAAGTGTGTGAAATGTGGTACAAAAAAAATACAAATTTATTTCGTCTTGTATGAAGACAGGCGGTGATATCGCTGTTTCACTTGGAAAATTACCAGGGACTCCATTGGCTAAATAACCAGGAGAAAAACATCTTCCTGGATATAATTATTATGGTCCTGGAACTCGACTTGATATTCAACTTGACGAACGAGACCAACCAAGACCTAGAGAGTACCCAATAAATGCGATTGATCAAGCATGCCACGTTCATGATGTTGTGCATAAAAATTGAGATCTACAACAACGACACATTGCAGACGTAAAGTTGATTCATGCGTTAAATTCCATAAAAATAAATCTCTCAGAGAAAAACTTGCTAGCTTCCTAGTAAAATCTGCGATGAAAGGTAAATTAGTGCCAAGGGCTTGTAATTAATCAACTGATTATTATCATAACTGAATCGGTTTATTATAGCCCAAGAGGATATTGGAGGGGTAGAGCAGCGATTAGTAAACTTGCTGATGCAGCAAATGTCACACGTTCTGTTGCTGCACATTTGTTAGCACGACGGGCAATATGGCAAATTATCTAAAACCACCTACACAAATTCAGTACGCACATTCTGATGTCAGTGCTTCCAATGAAGTTCATCAGGCAGATATTTTGTTTTTACCACATGATACTATTAAAACTGGTAGACATCAATCACGCACATACAAATACGCGTTAACTGTCGTTGACGTTGCAAGTAGATATAAAGAAGCACAAACGCTATCAACTAAACAGCAACTGAAGTTCCATCTGCGTTTGAATGAATTTATCAACGAGGACACTTGCGATGGCCACAGCTACTACAGGTTGATCCTGACAAAGAATTTCTTGGTGCAATATCATCTCTGATGAAAAAACATAACGTTAAAATCAGACGAGGACACACCGCAATTCATCGTGATCAGGCAATCGTTGAACGATTTAATTGAACACTTGCTGAGCGGTTATTCGGATATCAGTACGTACAGAAAATATCTCTGAATAAAGTTCAGAAGGACAAGAGATCTCGTGAATGGGTTGCAAGACTACTAAGTGTGATAACTGCGTTAAATAATGAAATTACTCGTGCAACTTCTATGAAGCCTATCAATGCAATCATAAAGAAATATATACCAATACAACG
This sequence comes from Megalonaias nervosa, assembly GCA_016617855.1. Taxonomy (NCBI): domain Eukaryota; kingdom Metazoa; phylum Mollusca; class Bivalvia; order Unionida; family Unionidae; genus Megalonaias; species Megalonaias nervosa. The sequence continues at coordinate 8,569 of JAECUM010068403.1, forward strand.
ACATGATTCCTTCTCAAACCAAACAGTACGAGGTAATGTGACTGTAAGATATATATATATGAACCTGGTGAACTTGAAGGTGGTAAAAAAAGAGCAACTGATCCTCTTTGGAGTGTGACCACACATACAATTTCCAGCGTGGTATCTTTCTACTTGCAACTATCAAATCAGCAGACCTCCATAACTTCCAAAAATCATTCATAGGAGTTTCTGGAATTACTTCACTCATTATCTCACACTGTATTTTATCTGACTGCAGTCTGATTAACTTCTTAATTCTTTCAGTGATTCATCAATAGCTCTATGATCATCAGTTATCTCCTCATAATAATCTACGAACGTTTTTAACCATTCATGCGGTGAGAATCCAACAAAATGTGGCGGTTGATCATGATTACCTCACATTATTACAGCAGTATTTTTCGTCAATAACCAATCAAGAAATGTTTCTGATACTTCCAACGATACCGTACAAATTTCATCCCAGATAATAATCTTAGGGATATATTTTTCACCCATTCGTTCAGGAGTCCATGCGTCTCCGCACCATCTAAATAAACTATGATAAGTTTAAGATTTTACTCCATGTTCATTCATTTCTCTGGCGAGTCTATGTGTGGGTGTCAAAACAATCATATCTGAACAGTCGTTCAGGAATAATTCAATCGCACGCGTTGCTTTACCAGAACCACCACACCCATTAAGATAAACGGTTTTATGTCTGGCCACAGGATCATATACCGATGGTGCTCATGATTTTTACATTTGATTATTCTTGTAATATATCCCCTTCATTTCAACGTCGGCAGATTCAGAATAACTAAGTATCTTTTCTCGTTTTATACTCCATTCGCCCCATGATGCATCAGCGCCGATATGTAATTGTTTTAGCAATCCTGTATTTATTTTTTTTATTGATATAAAATGAATCTGTGGCAACTCCTACCGCGGTATCGGGAAATCTGTTTCTCATCGATAATAAATTTATCAAAACATATGCTAACATCGAAGATCTTAAATGAGTAAACTGCGGTGACTGACCATCAATATAACTCACAATTGTACCTAATTTAGTTCCATCCGACAAATAAGCATTATTCCGGTTTATAAATGTCCCTTTCTCTGTTGTATCAGCAATTATAAAATCGAGTTCGGCATTGTCGATGATTAATCTTGTACATTGTCGTTTATGATCACATGAACTACCCTGAGTAAACTTACCGATTATTATTCTGCCGAGATCCTTTGCAAGTTTATTTTCATATTCAATTTCATCGGGATTATCGGTAATTATTTCATTGGGTTTTGGTAACCAGATTTGTTTTCACTTACAACCAACGATAATAAAATTTTATTATCTAGCATGTATCGTAATAGTACTATTGGAGCCCAATATTTTTCTGAGAAATGACGGCCAAACCAAACATAAGTAATCTGATGGAGATTTTCCGTAAACGAAAAAGATTTAATACATGCGAATCCAATCAAATCAAAATCTGGCAGGGGTCCGTAACTCTAGTCATCTCGTGTGTTGGATGTCCAAATCTCTTAAAGTATTCAGAACACTCTCCGTATCTAAGAAAACGTCCAGGATAACATGCAACCATATCAACTGAGATAACATCCTTACAAACAATCGTATTTAGTACTTCACAATCCGCCGTGTCCGTATTCCACACAACAGCATTTTATTTCTTCAAAAAATTCCGATCTTGTTGGCGACCATGAATTTTTCTCCTGAGCTAAATGAGCAGCAACTGACGGAACGGTAAAACAATTACACAGCAATTGTTCAGCATCATCGGTATATTTCAAAGTAAGATATTTCATTTCCTCGTGGAGAGATTCTGCACGATAAATGTCTCCATTATGTCGTACAAACTGATCATAGTTCACAGTTTCTGAACTCTGAAGTAACCACACGGACACAGGGTCACTCTTACTGATATTTCTGATAAAATCAAACATATAATCATTATAAAATTTAACAGTTCTATCTCGTGGAAATATTGTTACGGCCGATGTCCATGCATGTGCGTTATAATCAATAATCTCTATCGGAGCTCCTCTTAATTCATATTTCGATTTGTATAAAATCTCTCCGGTTAGTGTTTTCACCATAATCGGAAATTTTAATTTCTTTCCCAGCTCAGCAACGTCGCTGATAGACGTTCCGGCATCTTCGACTGTTTCTGCCCACTCATTTATTTTTTTAACGTCGTAAATTTGTTAAACCGTTTCCACGTATCGCGTTTGTAAAGTGTTCTGTAAATTGCTCAGCTACACAAATTAGCCTTGATAGTTTCATCGGTTTGAGATCATCAACGCTAGGTTTATCATTTAGCGCATGTATTATATAAACAACTGCAGTCACAGGATACTCTCGTTTATAATGTGGTTTGTCAATACCAGTCAACACTCCTGGTTTGGAATTTTTATTTAATGTGACAATATTTCCAGTGTGAAGTCGGACAGGGTCACGTTTGTCACGGATAATCCAAGTGTCGTCGTCTGTCTCTACAATAAATTTTATTAGAATAAAATATCTTTGATTGTCGAGATAGTTAATAATCTTTGCTGCTCGCTCGTCATTCATTCTAATATCGATCATACCAATGTTGCTTGCAATAATTCTGAATGTTGACCACACATGAGCAACGCCATCGTCGCGAAATTCCTTTTTGGCTTCACGGATACGATCAGTTACATCCCTATTCGTTAAAGCCAGTCCTCGCATCGAAAAATTAAATTTAGGTTTATTAAATCTTCCGACAATTTGTCAAGATGGAATCTGGCTTTAGAAGGCTTGATTGCAGATAATCTCTCAAACTCCTCCATATTATAATTAAGGCAAATATATATTTAAATTGAAGCATAAGTATATATATAATGATTCAAACAAAGAATAAATGAAAGTGGCTTATGATCGGTTCTTCAGTTCCTTGTAACAAAGCTTGCGTAAATGAATTCTGTGAATATCACATGCAAAGTGTTCGTAGAGAGAGTCTAGGACCAAAACCTTGTTTGAAGCGTGGTGTTGGGGTCAGAAGAGAAACGCAGTTGTGTGTGCAATGCGGTGGTAACAAATACAAAGAGCTGAAACGATATTATGATAAAAAAAATTAACGCCGACAAAAACATAATCAGTGAAATAAGAAACGCCGAAGACTATCTAGCCAGATTTTCAAAATAATAATTTAGACAAATAATATTATTATATAAATGGAGCAAAGTGAATCTGTAACACGTCCCATCATCAAGAATTATGAAGCATTTCGTGATGGTATAATCAGGAACTGTCAATTTAAAAAAAGTCGGTTTTGTCATTAATACAGGTTATCTCATGTTCAGTGTCGGGAGAAAAATTTTATTTCTCACATAGATTCGTGTACGAGTGTTTTCATGGAGTAATCGAAGACGGACTTGTGATCGATCATATTAATTCAGATCCAAAGGATAACTCTTTAAATAATTTACGAGCTGTTACACAAAGTCAAAATTGCAAGTTTGGAAATACTGGTGGTCATAATGATAAGAGTGCAAGAGTTATTAAGTCTGTAAATGTAGAGACAGGCGAAGAAATAATATTTCATTCGATATATGCAGCTGCTAAATATTTCGATATTTGCCGGGCTTCAGTAAAACGTGTCGCAAATAATATAACCAAATCGGCATTTTCAAAGAAATATTAACAAAAAAACGTATTTAGGTATTACACACATGAAGGGAGATAACTCCGTCAAGCATATCTCTCTCTGGTAGAGTAATTAAGCAGCTGTCCCGTTTGTTACTGCTTAATATTACATGACTGCCGCGATTATTTTTTTGTGTGTCATATTAAGTAACTGTTATATTCAGTAACTTATCTGTCTGTCAGTGGAGCAATATAATTTGTAACAGAGAAGGATATTTGCACCTTTTGACTTTCCCTGATAAATTCAGAAAACAACAAAATATTTTTGAATTTTGTTGTAGTTATTTTGCAAGACGAAGCGAGGTAACTCTGTTACGTAATGGTAGAGCTTGTATTTTTCTATTTACTGATGAATAATATTTTTTGCTCGTTTTTAAGAAATATTATCTTTGCTTTTATGATTTTGTCAGGTTTCTTGCTTCCTTCAGATTTTGTCAGGGATAATAATTAAGAAAAAAAGAAAAATTCAAACAGCAGATAAACCACGCACATTGTATAAGCTATTTTTGGATTTACAGGTATTAGTTAGCTTATAAGGAATACAACCCGTATATCGTTGTTGGGGTCCGCCCCATTGCTAGAACTTCAACAGAAAAAAGTACACCCTCCCACCATGTCACCATGTGGTGGGTGCACTTTTGCACTCTCCAGGGTTGATTATGGGGGAGGGTGTGCAGAAATCTGTTGAACGTAGAGAAGGCCCCCGTTTGTATGTGTGTGCTGTCCTTAGAGCTAAGATTATATGTATATGCCGTCCTTACAGCTAAGTTTATATGTATGTGCCGTCCTTACAGCTAAGTTAATATGCATGTGTGCCGTCCATAGAATTAAGATTATATAGTTCAGTTTATATGTATGTGCCGTCGTCCATAGAATTAAGACTATATATACTGTAAATATTTCGTCACCCTCTGAACCTGTTAGAATGTTATTTGGCAATCTAGGGGTTCACATGGGGGTTGTGCTGTACTTGTATATAATGCTGTAAATATGCTGGATATGATATAATTCTGTAAATATGCTACTATAGTTAAGATTATATGTTGTGCCGTCCTTATATATAATGCCGTAAGTCTACTACTATACTGCAAATACATTCCTGGTTGAGGAATACAAATATTTTTTTATTATTTTAAATAAATATTTATTATATAATATAATGAATTACGAAAATATTAATGTTATTATTTATGCAATTCAAAAATTACAATGTATAAAAATTTCTGATCAACTTAATCCTGAAAAAATTATTTGTGATTTTGAATCATTACAACAATGAAGATTCGAAAATCGATATACATTACCAGCTGCTTACAGATTCATAAAGTCTATTCAGCAATCGATGTTACAATCCTTGGCAACAGTCAAATGACACACAAGTTAAAGAATTTGTTACACTCGCACAAGCGATTGCAAAAATTAGATCAGAATTATCTCACGAATACGAAACAAAAAAGATTGTGAATACTCGCGTAAGACAGTTGAGAAAGATTATATCTGATCGTGAAACGATCCATAATGAAAGCGCTGTCAGTGGTAATTGTGAAAGTGAAAGCGGTGACAACGTCAGTAACAGCTAAACAAAATGAAAGTATGAAACCCTTGACTCTATCAAGAGGGATAATTCATTTCTGACTATAGTAAAACAATATTTATTTATTTTTATTCTGATAATAATATTTTCTCAGAATCAGATTTATTCTGATAATAATATTTACTCAGAACCAGATTATAATATTTATTCAGAATCAGATTTGTTCTGATAATAATATTTATTCTATTCTGAAAAAGAATGTTTATTTTAATCTTTTTAAAGTTTATCAAATTTTGTGCATAATTCAGATCACAAACAATCGTTATAATATGTTCTCGTTGCAGTTCATTTAACTGTTCCTGCGTTCATTTTTCTGCCTTGCCTTTGTCAAACGTGGATAGTGTCGACGGTACTTTCGAGTATCTTTTACAGATTTTTTTTTGTTTTGCAAAATACTGATCTTGGTGTTCTACAATCTCATATACAAATTTATATTTAATGATTTTCCTCGCAAATCCAAAAAATGTCCGGTTTGGTCAGTAAGTTTGAAATGTATCCTTGATAATAGTGAATTATGACATCGCAGATAAACAGGATCAATTGGTTCTGATACAATTAGGTATCCAGGAGGCACTTGCGGAGTAAACGTGTATAAAATATATCCCTGCTGGGCCTGATTGGATTTTTCAAGGTCTATTTGATACCTTCCATCAATTAACGTCACATACAAAGTTGACTGCGATCGTTGATGTTATATTTACAATACCGGGCGAAATATGGCGGTCTTCCCCGTATGGATTATTGTTGTGTCTTAAGATGTTTGTTGGCGGGTTTATTTTCTCCATGCTTCAACAACCTTTGGAAAGTATTCATCGATGATATCATTGACTGATTTTCTCAGTTCGTATGCGTAAAATCCAGGTATTACAAATTTTGCTACATCTGCCTCGGTTATTATATAGTGTTTGGAAAATAATCGTTGAAATGTTACCGCTCCAGGTGGTATAAAATCTTTACCTCTAAGGATCTCATGTACATTAATTCTTTTAATAAACTTTATATCACTGGCAATTACTGTTCCGACGATAATCCGATTGATATACTCGAGGTCTGATGCGATCAGGTTTAGATGTTGTATCGTTTCAATAATGTATTGTTTTATATCATTATTATAACATCGTGATATATCAGAAAATAAATTTCGTAGATTATCGAGTATATATGCGTGTTCAGATTTAATTTCGTTGGAAGATAAATTAATATATTCATCGTCAAACCTTGAATAAGACCATGAATATCAATTTCAGTCAATAATCGAAATTTTATTCTAGGAAGACTATCAGAACTTTTTATCAATATCTGAATCTCTCCATGGAAAAATTTTCCGATATTCTGGAGGCTTTATAAATATTTTTTTATCTGTGACGTAATCGGATCGTTTTGGTTCTAGTGGTCCCTGATAAACGAAGGGAGCTTCTGGCCAACCTAACACGGATTTGATTGACGACTGATATACGTAGACAACATAATCGAGTGAATTTATCTCAATTGTCGCCGACAACGTTGGTTCATGCACAGTAATTGCTATTTTAGACCCCTTGCCTGTAATAGATTTTATTCTACGCTTGAATTCCTCATTGATCTGTTCGATTTGATAGCTACCCGTAGGTATGCTCACAACTTGCCAATCGGGGGTTCCATCGGGTTTATTCTTATTTGCAAACACTAATGAGTTATTTGGTTGCAGACCACCGGATGATTTTGATCTAATATTTGGCCAACTATAATAAACTCGTAGTTGTGCTAGTGCTATTTCTTTGGCTTGAATTGCAGTTGGAAAGCTAACGCTGAACTCAGGATTGGTTGAGCTTGCTGATATCATCGTGGTTTTCAACTGTGTTGTATTAGTGACGATGTAGTAGTTCCGATGACATTGTCATTGTTGACGAAATTATTATTCTAAAATCTTTATTCTAATTCCAGTCCCACTTTCTGTTTGATCTCGCTTCATCTTTTCTGTATCTAAAACTTGATGAGGTTTTCCATTTTTTCATCAAATGCATCGTTGTAAATCTTTATTTTTCTGTGAACTCTCTATCGGATATGATTCCATCACTGAGATATGATGAAATCAACAATGATAATTTGGAGTATGCTAACATCGCTGCGTGAAGTTTTATTGTGTACTCGTGCAATTTTGTACTTTTGCACGTAGCTACCTTTTTGCGATGATATTAAAAATATCAGCAATTCTTGTTGCAGCTGAAACACAAATCGTTACAACTGCCGGCGACGTCATTGTTGCTGCTGATAGCAATACTCCGGTTCCAGCGATAACAGCGAACGCCGAATACACAATTATGTCAACGACAACTACACGTCTGCGATATTTTTTTACTTTTACTGTATACTCGTCAACGATATTTTTCAGTTTGGTTTTCCACTCACATACTTGATTGTATCTGTAATGCTGAACGTCGATTGGGTTTTGATTCATTATATATTAAGTAGGTGGTAGTTTAGCGACTAATTCAAGACACCAATAATACAAAAAGTCTAAGTTTTTTTTTTCTTCGGGTTCCACCACAAATGTTTCCTCATCGTTTTGCTCCAGTACTTCTAACATAGATCCAGAAGATCCAGTTAGTGGATAGCGCCGTGAAATTGTGGTAGATATTGTAAATGTTGTATCACCGATTACTGAGAACCTGTTTATACCGGTAACCTCAGCGCGATATTTGATGGATTTATTGAGTGGTGTCCATAATGCTGACCCAGACGCTACTGTATATACTACACTGTTGGTAATCTTTTTGATATCAACGAGTTTAATATCAATAACCGCCGGACTTCTAAAAAATTCATTAATAGCTCTATTTATGTTTCTATGAAAATTCAAAAACGTTTGTACATGATTAGTATAATCAGATCTAAACGTGGACAATCCATTATTGATTGTCGTTAACGATGTCGTCATCGGGATGTTTCTATCGTCGACGTATTTCTTCGTTGCAGCTTCATCGTTTGATTCTGGTTCTCCAAGACCAGTAATTTTATTATTAGCCATATTGAGAGAACCAGACGCTGTATCACCGGCGGTTAGTAAACGATTATTAATATCAGTTCTGATCGTGGTGTTATTGCTGTCTACATACTTTTTTGTTTCCACATCATCGCCTGATTTTGGTTCTCCCACAATGATAATTGTGTTTTTGTTCATGTTGACATTACCAGTCACTGTATCGCCGATCTTTCGTATTCGCCCAAGTATACTTTCTAATACTGTTGGTATAGTAACGCCTGTTTTAATCTTACCATTTTTATCATACACTGCTGTGCTATCTTCAGTTACTCCAAAATGTCTAATAATAAGATGAAACACTGAAACGTTATTTGATTTTAATTTTCCTTCGCGATCTTGAAATACTACCAATTCGTTTGGATCAATATTTACAAGATTTAGCATGCTAGATATTTCATCGCTGACTTGCTTACTCACACCTTGAAGGGTTTGCATATTTAGATAAGTCACCTTGCTGAGTTTTACCCAGGCGAGAAGATCTTCCGCAAATATCTACCACTATACTATAAGATCTGTTGAAAACGTTGGACGACGATGTATACTCGTGCACGAGTTTTTGAGGTGTTGTTGTTGATGATGATACATCGTCGAGTATAGCGAGTACTTCAAGGCCACATATTTGCGGATCAGTTATTGTCTGTGTTGCTAATGTTGAATACCAGATTGGAATATTTGCATGTTGCTAACATATTTTAAAAATTCTTTTGGTGGCGCCAGTCCATACGAATCGAAATAAACAATTCCACGTGGATCAATTGCGTATGCAACCCAGTGAGTACCTGGACCAGAATTTTTATCGAGATTAATGATACCAGTTTCAACATTGTTTGGTTTGTGCGGTAACTGATCACACATAAAAATACCTCTGAAGTTTTTTGATGTTTAATCGCGCAGCAACATCAAGCAAATCAAACTTAGACATTGGAAGAATCAGCGAAGTGTCCCGGGAAGTCTTAAACACTTTGCGTACCACGAATGGGATTCCTGGTAGTCTTAGACCCTTTCCCTTTTTGGAAGTTTTTATTCCTTGTCCTGTTGCTTTTTAGTGCCATCCCAGCAGCAGTTCCAAAGGCACCAAGTGCAGCTGCTGGGGCTGCTGGGGCTGCAGCGGCTATCAACGCTGGTATAGCTGCAAGAAGTTGAAATATGCCACCCGTCTTGGCGAAGTCTTTAATGGCACCCGCAGAAAGATTAAGTCGTACGACGGTCTTTGATCGTTTGGCTTCATTGAAGTGCCTGAGTTGAAGTTCTGACAATGATAGTTTATTCGGACCACCTGTGATTTGTTCTTTTTTTTAGTGATATTTTTATTCCACAGTTCTCTTTTGATACTGATTGTAGTTT
>JAECUM010068404.1:0-23362 GCA_016617855.1 Megalonaias nervosa
CTTTTGGTTTTGTAACAATAAATTTACATGATCCGAGGTCAAGATATCGTAACGGACTTGATACAATTTTTGGATAAAAACCATAGCAGCAGAGAGGGTGGACGACATACGCGTAGTGACCAGATTGTGAAAAAATCAGAAAAAATCTGGTCAATTAAAGAAGTTTTTACTGTTAAAGCAAAAACTTTTTTTTTTCAGCCTTCGTAGGAACCCTTAAATTTCAAAAAAAAAGGTCTCTAAAAAGTTGTAGGGTCCACCCTCTCTGCTGCTCTTTACAATATAACCATATATCTAAAGTGTAATTGAATACCGATAAGAGATATGGACAACAGGGTGGTAAAAATCTCAGTCAATCAGATTGAATATCACCACATCGACTTGTAAATCTTGATCGTTATTGGCATTGTCCAAGATCCTGATAACTAAAACATACACTCCATGTTTTGTCAAAGTTAGATTGGAAATATGACCAAACGAGCATTAACAAATACAGCTGAGCAAGCCAGATTCAAGATCACCATACTAATATGCACCTATCGCATACACATGCAAACCTGTCCAAGATACTAATGATACCAACCTAAATTGCAAATTTAAACAAATCCAGATCAACAGCATGACATCCAGAGTGGTGGCAAGCAAAGTTTTAATGCGTAGTTGTTGGATAATGGATACAAGTTATCCAACCAACAGCTATCACTTTTTCAAGGTCACGTTATACATGAGAATCATGGGAATTGCACTCACCTAGAATGCGTTCCAAAATAGTTTACGAATTAGTTCCATTAAAGTAGAAATTACAATTACAAATTACATTCAACATATTATCCTCTGCAAAATATCAACAATATACTACAACTTGCTCAAGGCCAGCTGATGTAATAGTGAGATGAATAGGAACAGTGTACACCTAAAAATGGGTTTCCAAAATGATTAGAAATTATTTCCAGTATCTTGGAGACACCTATTTAATATTTGCCCTAGCTACCATTACCATATTCATCAAACATAGGCCAAAGAAACAATTTTGCTCAATAGATTTCCTAATTATTCCATAATATACCAGGAGACTTCCACACGTATTTCCAAAACAAAGTGTTGCTCAAAACAAATGTCACCTGTTGCACAGGAATATATCTGCAAAAATTAGAGGACTCCAGGAACTGCCTGCACACAATGGGCAGCACTGGCAATAAAAGCTGAAGTACAGGCAGCAGAAGTGTAAACAATTATTGGATAAGGGACCTTATGTAAATAGCCACAAACATTTTCTTTTGAATCTTACCCGTATAGTCCTTGCTATATCAATTCTTTCCTTCAAGGCTGTTCTCATATAAGATGTGAATGGACTTAATTGAAGTCTCTTTCCAACAGCCAGAATTCTTCAGAGAACCTCCAGACATTTTTCATCAGTGTAGCGTACTCCTCATAGTGACAGTGTTGGATGATGGCATGTTTGCCTCTGAGTACATTTTGGCTTTCATATGATGGTATCTTTCAATTTTGTCCATGATTAACCAGAACTCTTCTTCATTTTGTAGAGAGCAGCCCTCAACTCTCATACTTGTTCAAAAAATGGGTGGCTGTGTATACATGGCCAAATTCAGAGCAATAGAATCAAACATTTTTTTTTTTTTTTTTTTTTTTTTTAAATCTTAGAGAAGAATCTAAATCAATACAAGCCTATTATCCACGGTTATGCGTATTCATGATCTTGCAAGGAGAGAGTCACATCGAAGGGATCACTTTAATTATTTGGCTGCTGATACTCAGCCTAAGGCATCTGTTACTGTTCCATTTGGGAATACATCAACAATCTCTTATTCATTCAATCTCAGCATAATATGATTCTAATTAGTCTTCAAAAACATCACTCTTCAACAAGAACTAGGTATGCCAATAAATATTTACTATCTGTGAGAAACTAATAAAGAATAATTTAAAAACATACCTAACTTTCATCCTTAAGTAAGTCACTGTCGTTATCTTCAACTGGATTGACTAAAATGGCCATGTGAACATGTAATGAGAATTGTTCCACACAAATGGAAACCAATATGCCGGTTAACTTAAATCTCAAAGCTGCATATAGATCATAATCAAGTCACGAGTACTGTACTGCAATGCATGAAAATGCATGCCAAGTGGGGAACATGACATAATTTGCAGGAAGGAATTTCTGGAGAAAATGATGACCTAGTACAACATCTGCAATGCCTTGTTAATACCGTGTCCCTACTGTGCTGGTGTGTATTCATATTCAGGAGGCAGTTTAGCTCTTTGTACGAATGCATACAAGGCACACTTTAAAACATTATTAATACTTACAGAGAACATCCACCTCTATCTTTGTTGTGTATATGCCTATTTGTTGTCCCCCAACTGTAGGTGTCATGATGTTTTGGGCTGTACAGCTGTAGATCCCACGTTTGCTTCTTGACACAGAGCTGATGTACAAGGTGGATGGTACAGAACTCTCCCCTTTGGGGAACCAGGAGATTTGGTCTGGTGGTGGGTTACTTCTGACCTGACAGATCACATTGAGAGGTTGGTACTCTATCACCTTGAATGGGCTGGTCAGCCCCTGTATCAATGGAGGATCTGAGAAAGATATCTTAGTAAATACCTAGCAAACCTGATCTGTCAATATGACATATAACAAACACTGGGCAACTAGATCAGTCAGATTAAATAGTGGAGATGATATAATCACCTCATTAAACAATTTGTCTTCTTTTTCTTAAAATTCAGTTCTCAAATTTTCTTCAGAAACTAGTATTATTACCTACACCAAGAAACCAGATTTTACCAGATGAAAGTCACCTGGAATGACATCAATATTACCCTAGTAGAAGAATAATTTATGTGTCAGTAACCTTCATTAATCACTACAGCTGAGGCCTCATATGAAAACCATGCAGAATGCTTCACACAGTCTAATTGCTATATTCATTCTCATATACCATACAGTTATACATATTGTATAGTTATTAATATGCAATGCTTACCATTTAATAAACAAATTTATTCCAACTTCTAGTCAGAAAGGCCCTTCTGTATTGAATTGGATGTATACATGAAGCAAAATTATGTGTAGTATTGAATGTGGTTTTATGCCAAGCTAACAAAGAACATTTTTCTTTGTTTAACATATCAACGTTTGATCATTAAATACAAATACTTAACCATTGTTAATAAAGCATAAAATGTAGGTCACAATAGAAAGGTGTAATACTAACAAAGACATGTACATGATACATCTTCATGTGACACAAAGAAATGAAGATCAAGAGGGACAGGTGTTTACTGTAGATCTACTGTTTTCAAGCTGACTTTACTAAGCTGCATTCGTTTCCCAACATCAAAAAAAAAAATATATATATATATATATATATATATATATATATATGATTACTAGCTTGGTCATCCAACAAATTTAATATTACCCAAAATTCATGGGTGAAAATGATGAAAAAGCACAATTACTGAACTATTTTAGGCATGAGCTGATTGCTTAGTTTAAGCTGATGCAGGAATACATGTACTTCCTTTTGGTACTTTATATTTTGTCAGCCCACATGACGCATTCTGTAAATTTGTTCCTGAATATCAAGCGAGTATTGTATCAAATTAGATATAAATCTGTTATATTTTGACCTGATTAACCTTTTAAAGTTGGCATGAATATTAATAACAAATGTTGTCACCAAATAAAATGTACATAACTCACATTTACACTGGGTTTAGAAATTCAGCCAACAGCTTTAAAAAATGAAATGATGTCCATTATCACTCAAACAGCACTGAATCTTTGACAACCAAAACTATGTCCATATTATGTATTTTCGCAGGGATCAGCAATTCAGTCAACAATTTCAAATATTAATGAAATCATTTCATACTCACCCAAACAGTATTGATTCACTGTTAACCAAAACTAATTTTAAACTAATTTCAACAACTATGGACTCTGAAGCAGAGTTAAAATCAAGAATCATGTTAAATGCTTATGTACACTACAAAAAAAAGGAAGGTGCCAGTTAGCAACTGAGTACTATTAAGAAAATAATTCATGTGGCTGGAGTGATTAGTTTCTCCAGGACACACATTATAGCATCATCATCATCTTTCAAAACTGAACCAATTTTCCTACTATTATGCAACTGTAGTTGGGAAATGAGCATCTGCATTAGATATATTAGTTTTCAGTGCTCTACACAGTCAATAATTTTGTACATCAGTAAGTTCTTAGTTTCACAAAAACAGAATATTTTCTTGTTCATACAGTTTAGGTTGCTCTTTTCTTTTTCTTCTTTAATTCTCCTAGTGTTGTAGGGTCTTTTTTGGGGCACAACCTTTTTACCTATGCTGATTTGTTTCTAACTGCTATATGTTTCGAAACAATACAGACTTATGTAGCCTAATCAATATAACTGCTTCAAAACTATCTTCAGACTGTGGTGATTGTAGATTGTGGTGACACTGTACAAAAATGATGCATACATACATGCAGATTTCTAGCACCAAAAATATCAATGAAATGTATGCTTACCATAGGAAAAAACAAAATGAAAAATGTGTTTATGTGTGATTTGGGTTTTTAATACAGCTTTGACAATTTTTCAATCATATCGCTACAATGTCTGCAGTGTGGCAGTTTATAGTGATATCTAGCACTGGGGTCTCATGCCGCAGACATGTAGCATCATACTCTACCAAGTCACATTCTCCTGACACGAGGCTGACCAGTCATAACACTAACATCTTAATGCCGAGTGCCTAGCAAGGTAGCTGTTAGTATCATTTTATAAGTCTTTGGTATGAATCAGCCGGTGTTCAAACCTGCAACCTCCCACATTCAAGGAGGACGCTGGTATGAATCAGCCGGTGTTCAAACCTGCAACCTCCCACATTCAAGGAGGACGCTCTAACCACTTAGGCCACCAGTGTTCAAAATGAAAAATAATGTATATTTTCCAACAAATAATTCAAAATATGTATCTGGGTAGTTAAATTTGTCTACACATCATGTTTATCCTAAGCTGGTGTTATGTATACGCAATTCAATTGCTTGTGTGTTAGTTTTAATGTTTTTTTTTTTTATTTTATTTGTATTTCATTACATGTTATTGTAATGCTAACTTTATTCACTGGATTTGACATTTTCCGGAAAATTCAGTTCAGTTCATTTTGACCTGATAAACAGTCAGTAATTTGAAACTTTGTATCTTTTGCTGACCTAGATTCGGAGCCAGTTTCAGCTTTGTAGTAAAAAACTTTTTAAATTTTTTTTTTTATTATTGAATCTTCTAGTAAGATTCGTTCAGTAGAATCGAATTCGTCCATGGAGGACGTGATAGCAGGCGTGTGGTGTTACTACGCCGCTTGAATTAAGTGATCACGTAACCCATCACGGGGATCTAAATTGCGTTTCAGTTTGGGTTGAAACTGACGTTGCATAGTGATTTTTGAGTCAGTAGTAATTCATACCTTTGGAGCCCAAAGGTATTACTTCCGATTCACTGATTCTGAATACTCGTTGTAGTAACCACAACTGTTCAGCTGAATTCCGCTAATAAGGATACATTTGATCCAGTGTCAGTTCCAGCAATCCACTGCTGGAACTCATCTTTCTGTAGACCTAACTTCATGAGCAGCTGATCTGTATCATCTTCAAGCAGTCAGTCAGAACAGTTCCTACATGATCCGGCAACTGTCCTAGGTCATGCTTCGTGTTTCAAAATGAACATTAACTTTTGAATGAAAATATCACAACACCACAAACCTTAAAACTAAAAGATATCAGTGTGTGAAAAACAAATTCAGACCGAAAAACGCAAAGTGGTCTCTAGTGTTATATGAAATATTAAATATATTTTAATTTCACAATTAAAGACCTACTGTTTAACAGCCTTGATGGATGCCTCAACTTAGTTATTACATTCCTAAAATTTGGAACAAATGTATTTGTTTCAACCTATATCCATCTCCTCTATCTCTCTGTGTCTCCCAGCCTAGAACCCCTTCCCAACTCCATAGTATAATAAGCAAATAGAGTAGAATTTTCAATGACATATAATGTGGCAGTTCCTTGCAGCTTCTGGTCAATGTCATACTTCAATGTTACAAAATACACACTGTTGAATGCAATAATTGTTTCATATTGTCACAAAATCAAACTCTTTAAAAGTAAGAACATATTAGTGGTAATATTTAAATGCACCAAATTCATCAACTCATCATTTAATGCTGCTCTCAATCAGTAGCTGTTCATGCTATAAACCAAGTGATTTGAATTAAAAAAGGTTACTTTCTTTGCAACCTTCTGATAAATTTAACTTTAAGTACCAGCTGAGTGTGACAATTTTACACTTAAGTCAGACAATATACTTACATGTATTAACAATGGCCAGTCAGGATGGTGTTGAGTTTCAGTGAAATATTTTCATGGCCATGTTTAAAAAATTTACTTCTGCAGAGCTCAAAGAACTTACTTTTTAGACACATGCCCCAGGCTGGTGACATAAATAAACTCAAAAGCCCTGACTGAAATTCCACAAGCCCAGACTCCAATTTCCACATGCCCAACATTTCCCCTTTTTACATATTGTCACACAACATTGCAATAGCTGATATTCGAATATAAATTCAATACGGTTGAAAGGGGTTTGAAGGTAATGGAAGTGCCATTAGTATTCATCACTACACTCACTAGGGACAGGATGGAACTCGAATGCCTAAACGTCTCTGCAGGATTCTCTGAGTGAATCCTAGCCTGAATCGAGTTGACATTGTCAATGCGTTGTTTGCAGAATATGCAAATAATTAATAGGCCCTCTTATCTTTTTTTCGCTGGCATGCTTCACAAAGTAAAACTCCGTCAACCATGAGTTCTGAAATTTATTTTTGTTGGGCTTTGCTGATAGCTAATTGCTTCCTAAAATTGGCTTCATAAATGAATTATATTTGAACACTATTCCGACAACTGAAATGATCGTGTTTTGCATTCTGTATATGCTGTAAAATCCAACTTCAAAGAAATGTTACTGCTGTTCACAAACTTGTCAAAAATATAACACATATGGCTTAAACATTCTCATTCAAGGCAATGATATGTAATAACTATTGATCTTGTATACTCATCTAGCATCTCTTTCATTTACCTATAACGGGTTGTTCCACTTTCTGATCCTACCTATGCAAATTAGCACAATGGGCTCACCTACTGCAGTCTTCAAACACATCTCACTAGCTATTTTACATCAGCTCCCAGGGTTTTCAACAAACATGTACCCTCGGGTTTTAATGCACGGAAATTAAATATGACCTATTTTTGACATGTGGAAATTCCGACTTGTGCGTCGTTTTGCTGCATGCAGATTTGGGCTGAATCAGCAATTAAAATCACCCTTGAATCCCCTCCGGCTTAACTTTCGTATTAAAAGTGCACTGTATAAAGCACTGATTGACATTGCTCGACAACAGTTTACAACTTGACGGCCAATAATATTGCACCAATAGAAGATATATATGAACTGGGCGGAGCTAACAGTTTACTGGTGTCATACTTAGGTTCAACTAAATTAAATTGGATTGTTTCGAGATTAAGTCTGAAGTTAAGAGGAAACAATTATGATATGAATAGACTGCCTTTTGATCAAATATCAGTACTGGTATGTTCGGACATCAACTTATAATCAACTGGTCAGAACTGGAGCATATGGCTGCTTGGGAAGACGGTTGTGAATGTATGGGGACCAACTTGAATTGCTTTTATTGGCAATTACTTTGTTTCATTTGGCGGAATATTTAAAACTTCGGAATCATTTATGACTTCACTGGATTCATTTCTGATAAAACATCGGCATTTGTTTGATTGCTTTTTAAATTATAATCAGTTAGACAAAACAGGAATACATGGCTTCTCGCGAAGCCAATTTTCAGCATGGGTTTATGTTTTACTGGTGATTAATTTGCTTAGATTGGCAAAACATTTAAAATCGTGGGCAATTTAACTGATGGATCATTCAACAAAAAATAGAACCGGCATAGCACTCATTGCATACATATGAACTTTATAATCACAATGGTACACATAAGTATATTTTCCTTTATGTCTCAGTCTCAGAAATGACCTGCTAATGATAAATTTTCTGACCCTCAGACTCTGAAGAAACAGAAAGATAGTATATCTGAGGAGAAGGAGAGTCAATGTCCGAAATTTGTTAGAAAATTTAAGGATGAGTGGAAAAGTGAAACAAAAATTATGTGATGTACATCCTTGATATCTGAATAATATATAACCTTCATTGTTGTATGGGTATATGATTGCATATAAAATGATTTAAGCAGCTGTTAACAGAATATGTTGGGGAGTTGAAAATAAAGTATAAAATAATTCTGCCTGCTTCATATACAAAACTTACACACATAGAAAGAGAAACACTTTTGCAAAAATCAAAACTGTATGTTTATTGCAAAATACTGTACAAGTATTTCTCATTATTCAGCACAAGACATTTTAAACATCATTTGTTTCCACCACTAATAAGGAATTGAAGCTACGGGCTCGTGACTGTCCAAAAGATTTGACTCGCAAGATTTCAGTTTTGACTCTTGGGGTTTTCATTTTGACTCTTGATATTTGGGGGTCAAGAGTCAACTGACTCTTCAGTTTTGAAACCTTTCGAGAACTCTGGTTCCAATCATGATAGCTTACCATTTATTCAATGCTACATTTAACGCGCATACACTGAAAGTGTTTGTTTTTTTTTTCGGGGGGGGGGGGGTAAGATTACAGAAAATTGTTTTCTTGAAATACGACCATGTCAGGGGTTTGGAAGTACACGATTATATTTTTAGCATGACATGCCGTGCATCAATTTGATTAAAATTAGATCTCCATTGCACTTAGGACATTGGCGATCTGAGTTAGATTGCGCTGTGTTATGACAGGTATGTCAACATGTTCAAACTACATTTACACATTCATTAGCACAATCAAAGTTTCCTCAGACAAATTAATTTTTTTGACAATCCCGATGGGCACCTCACTTACGATGCAGGACAGGAAGAAGGAATACAAATGACAATGACAATAATAATAATACTACTACTAATAATAATAATAATACTATGGTGAACCTAGTACAGCAACTAATCTATAAAAGTTCTAAGCGCTTTACAATATTAGATAACACAAAAAAACATATACATCGAAAACATTATAAAAAGAAATACCATGAAATTACAAAACAAAACGAAGATATTAGGTTTCATTTATGTCATTCATTAGTTGGGTACTATTTATCATACAGAGGTTTCTCTTAGGAGCAAACAGAGATGGATGGTTAGGGATTGATACAGTGAGATTGCATATGACGCATAGGCAATCTCATTCAAGTTCGTGAGACACCAATGAAGACTGCTGAATATTATCATCAGGTCTATACAGAATCCAGTCTAAATTTTGACTGTGTTACGAGTCTAGGCTCTTACAAAAAGTAACAGAAAAGAGTGAAGACAACAAGCTTTGTAAAATTTAACACATAATTTATTTCCCTAGAATACCAAGTAAGAAATGAGAAAAAAGAACTTACGTTTTTCTGAATCAAATCCAAAAGTAATCCAAGAATTAAAAAATAGAAGTCCTAGTAATAAAATGTCCTGAATGAAACTGAGCTCGAATCCCGATGAAATCCAAAATGGAAGAAGATGACGTCTGTTGTAACCTGCGAAGTGCTGTTATGTCAACAGTTTCTTGTTGAATCACAAACAATTCCACATAAATTTCAGTAAATGTCTATGTCCAAGATTTTTGTAGGAGCACTTACGTATTTCCAGGGAAAATAATCACTTGAAATTCAATAATTTGAAGAAAATAAAAATTCAGCCCAAACTGGACACAACATAAAACAACTTGACTTCTCAAGTGTTAAAGTATGACTGATAGAATTCTTATCATATCAGTTGTAAGACTAACTAAAACGCAAAACATATTCCTGGATGGGGGTCAAGGGTTCATTCTTCTGGAAAAAAATACATGCTGTTTGTCACATAATCTAGGTATGGCCTTGATTCCACTTAATGATTCTTACTCTGAGAAAGAATATTACATTTTTTTTTTTTTTTTTTTTTAAAAGTTGTTTACCAAAACTGTCACTGGTTCTGAATCAAGGTCAGAAACTAGATACAATGATTCTATTATTAGGTGCTTATCAATAAAAAAATAAATAAATAAGTCAGGTCAAACAGAACTGAACTGAATTTCTGGACAAAGTCAAATCCAGTAAATAAAGTTACATTACAATAACATGTAATAGAACTAAAATATTTAAAACTAACAAACAAACAATTAAATTAAATATGCATAACACCTGTTTATTGATCGGTTGGCTAACTGACCGTTTGAGGTTGAAAATGTGAACAGTATATCTAGGAACTTTGAAGTGTACAGATTTCCAGGAAGGTCAATTTGAAAATTGAAATCTCCAAAAATAATCAGTTTGCCACCATACTCCAGGAGGTTAGGAAACTGCTCCAAAAAGAGAGATTCAGTCAGCTTGTTTTTTGGTTTCTTTTCTACTACGAAGATTGCGGTAGAGGCAGAAACAACTAGGATTGACGTTTGCTCGACTCGGAGGTTTGGACCAGTTCAAATTATTTGTGTTCGAAATCAAGTTTTAGTGCAGTTAAGACAGTACATTTTCTGTCATCGCAGACATGCGAACCCTAACAAGATCGTCTCAGTAAGGCAGTTGATTTTTATCCAGAAGTTTGACCAGTTTTCAGCAAAGTGTAGCAAAATATCATGTACTCCTACTGTCAAGTTGGAAACCATGTAATTATATTCCAAACTGATGCATCTACGTTAAATATTATGTCCATCTGAAAAGTTTGTAAAGTATACAAAGACCTTATTTACCTCTAGTACAGTTGCAAACTTCAGTTCCAAACCCTATGCAGCTCAATGGCTTCTTGCAATCTCTCAACTTCACGCAATTCTTGGAATGTTTTCTCCACATGATAGAAGACGTATCTCCCGCCACGTGACATATTCAATTGACACATGATGTCCAATAAACGTACTTATGTCCTTCCTGCTTTATTCAGAACAATCGGAATATAACTTCTTCTGTATTTCATTATAAAAACTTTTTAGGAGGCTTCTTTTTTTCCTTAGTCGTTAAAATGGGTTGTTTTCACATGACATTGCAAAACATGTGTATGCATAGATCTGCCATTTTGAGTCTCGAACCATTGACAACGGGTGTAACGACAAGCGTATTTTCCATAATGCCGATTTGTGGTATTGTCGGGTGTTCCAACCGCAAAGGTGTACAAAAAGATATAAGCGTCTTTAAAGTGCCGAAAATTTGGACTGATAAGGGTGAGGAAACAATGAACTTATCGGAACAAAGATGTCGTTTATGGAAGGCGGCTATCAACAGAAAGGACATTGAAACTGAAGAGAGATGGGAACGAACGCTTGTTTGCTCTAAACATTTCGTCGGAGGCATGTTAAAATTAATTTTTCACTTGCATTCTAATGTATGTTTAGCTTGATTTTTACAACATTTTAATCCAAGCTGTAATACTAACTGATAATCTTGGTTTACAAGTCCCAGTACAAGCAGTAGCGACCAGTCGTTTTGGATTGTTACATGTAGGTTTGTACAAAAGTAACACAAGAAAAGAGTGAAGTCAACAAGCTTTGTAAACTTAACAAAAATAATTTATTTCCCTAGAAAACATGGTAAAAGTTAGAAAATAAGACTTACGGTTTGTGAATATAATCCAATATTTAATCCTAGAATTGAAAAATATAAGTCCTATCGCTAAACAGTTCTAATTTAATCCAGGTTCGAATCTCGATGAAATTTCAATATGGAGGCGATGACGTCAGATGATGTCATTGTACTGACAGCAACTGATCCTCGATTGAATCATGGTTTATAATATACCCATTTAGAGTTCAGAATAAATTTCCACTGAATGTCTTTCTCCTAGAACTTTTATAAATATGAAGCACTTGTGTAGTTTTCTAGAGAATGAATTATTAAATTCCAAAAAATAGATAAACTTCAAAACAATCTGACATCAACAATTGAAACACCTTGTACCCTCAAGGCGCAAAGATACGACTGACCGGAAAACTCTGAGAATGAGTATTAAACCCAACTAAAACGTCATTTCAATCCCGCGTGATGGGTCATGTAGTCTCTTAACACTGAACAGCACAATAAAAAAATGACATTTAGCATGCAGGCCAAAATAGCCCTATCTAAAAATCAAATTCTTACGCTGGAAATAATAAAAAAAAAGAAAGGCTGTTTACAATTTAGCTAAGACGTGGGCCAAAATGACCTTGGTAATAGCCAATTGTTTTAACTCGATGTTTACAAGATCTATGAACCAGAGTGAGCTAAAAATAGTGCTAAGTAACAGCTATAATCTAATCGGGTCAAGCCAATTTTCCGAAAAGATATTCAAATCCAATGAAAATTATCATTACAATAAAATCTAATGAAACAAAAATAAAATAAAAAAGAATTTTAAAACTAACACACAAGTAATTAAATTAAAAATACCTAACAGGATAAAAATAATTTTACATGACAATATTATATTTTTGATTATGAGTATCAGGATTATATATTGACAGTTCTAGTCATTTTCTGTTGACATATGATGGCCTTTTTCTAGACTTGCATAATACATTATTTAATTCTTTTGAATGAAGTCACTATCTCAGTTGCTTTCCTTTTCATTTTACAGGTGTTAAAGTATATCTGCATGACAGAACAAGTCCATCATGGTTGCCAACTCTAGAGATCTTGGTTACACAGAAATGACTTCACTTGCAATACAAGCAGCTCAAGAGAGATTTAATCAGGTATGGACAAGTAAATTCCAGATAGCAGCAGCTTCTGTTTAAAAATGCAACCAACAAAAGAGAAAACAATGAACTTATACTTTAATGTGGACCACTTATTTAGTCCTTAAGCTGTAATGGCCCAGTTATGAGACTAAATATACATGTACACAATTATAAACTATTTAAATTCTGAATGCATGTGTACTGTAAGGGACTGGCCATTTAACTGTATGGGCTAACTTATTATTATTTCTGAATGTGGTATTTTGTTTTTCTTTCATCAGAAGATAAGTTTGTTTTAGGTAAAGTAAGGCTTAGTATAATGTCCTTTTTTATACCACAGATCAGAATAAGACAATAGTTTTCAAGCATTTACCCCCCTTTTACAAACTTAAATGGTCTCTCCCTAATTGGTTTCAGCAGATGTTCAGCTGAAATGAAGGCAATGACCATCGTAAGCACTGTTATAAAATTTTAGAATCATAATATGTTAATTTCAGCTTGGAAAGGTGCATTTCTATCACACAAATGATTTGGTATGCTGCATTTAATACATGTAGCTCAAATTATGGTATCATCATTAACAATGGAAGTTTTACTGATTGCCATTTCATTAGTCAATGAATGATGACCACCCATGGAAAGACTAAGGCATCGTGCAAGATTTACAATCAGATACCATTTCAATAATCCTGTGATCTTAATTTCTATCAAATAAAAAAAAATTTAAAAAATCTTGTATATTCTGTACATTTAGAGAAGGCTGATCGACTTCTTTTGCAGTATGTTTACACTTTTACTTTATTTAAAGAAATCTGAACAAACTTGCGCACCGATGTGATAAGAGGCACACTTTATTGACCTTCTCTGGAATAGTGTAAATTTATCTTGCTGTTTAAGTATGAAAAGTAATCATATAAGGTTTAGACAATTAAATTCCAGTTGACAGCCACTTTGTTGGAAAACAAAACCCAATAAAACAAGAGCAAATTCTGAATTTATGAATCACGTAATGACCCATTCCAATGGCTTAATATACATACTTGTCCAGTTTTAACTACACGTGTACCGCAAGGGACTGACCGCCATTTAATTTATGGGGCTTGATTTTTCTCTTTGACTGGGATATATTTTGTTGTTTCATTCATCACTAGTTATAAATTTATTTCAAATAGGAAAAGGAACGGCATGGCGTCCTTTTTATAATACAAATCTAATGTTTAAATCAACCCTCTATAATCCTGTGACTGGATGTCTGCACAAATAGTACAATATATTACTGAGAGCTCATCAGTACCAGATCAGCCCCTCAACCCCACCCCCACAAAAAAGATGTATACAGCATAAACATACTGTCACTTGTCACTTGAAAGTTTGACTCATTATTTTCTTGCACATGTTTATTGGATATTACGCACACTTTGAAGAAACATACACACAGACTTTTGCTCTAGTGCCCTTGTCATGGAATGGTATAAATCCCTTTATTTATTAAATAGATGTACTCGGGTTTCATTTTTTTTTGTACAATGACACCCGAGGGTGATTTATGTATATTGTACAATATTTTGACATAGTGAGTTCGGTTCATCCTATGCCACACGTGCGAAGTGCTTTCGATGGGAAGAACCGAATACTTCCAGCTCACAGACGATGTAGGGTTGCATCGCCTGTGTATAAATGACTCACCATAAGACTAAAATCTTTACATTACGGAACGTCTTGTCAGTGAGCAGTCTACTTAAGGGCTTTCACATCTTCAGCTGTAGAGGTATGCGAGTTATTTATTAATTTCTTATGCATATTATAAGTTATAACTATTGTACTACCACATTTATTTTTGTATATTTTCTATGTAGCTTCAGCTTACGTAGTATAATGCAAATATTTTCTATTCTTGTTTGTGGCTTAGCAAGAGATTTATATTAGCAATGTAAAGTTGCATTTTTAAGAAACAGTTAATACTGTAGGATTCTTATCGGACACGGGTAGGTTTACATCTGAACCTGTTTATTGCTTTGTAATGTGTTGATAATGTACTTGTATAGCTTACCGTATATAACGTCATTACATGTTATCGTATGTGCCCGTGTCATGCATAGTACAAGGTGTTAGATGTATTTTCAGCTGATCGGAGTCGACGAGATGCCAGCTGTAAAGCTAACCATAGAAGTTGATCACAGCAGCTATAAAGCTGAACCATAGCAGCTTAGAGCTGAGTGAAAGTGTTGCTGGTCGAGTAGCAGGTGACTGGACGTTGTTAGCCGAATTGGTGAGTGCTGATCGCTCGATTGACCAAGGAAATGAATGTTGGTTGGTGACTACATGAAATGCTGACTGCTTGATTGACCAGTGTGAATGGTAGCCAAGTGTGCTAGTGACGAAGTGTGTTTGTGTTACTCCATGCAAGTAATCTTTTAGCTGCGAGCTAATTTTTGGGTTTGTTATACCCAGTGTTTCGGGGACTTTAAAAATATTGTGTATGATATCTGTCCCTTTTGTTTTCATCATTTTACTATTTGAGTAAAGTACCTCATTTTTCACTACCTGAGTGAATACATTTTACTATACAAGTAAAATACATCATTTTGACTTTTTGAGTAAAACACATCATTCTTTTCATCGTGTGAATTTACTGTAAATCATTAACCTCTGTCCTTTTACTGTGTAAGATCATTTATTTGCATTTAAATTTATGTTGCATTATTAGGTTTGTGCGGATTGTGTTAATTTTCTCCAATATTTAGATCTTATACACGCACGTATTAACCATATTTCTTTTCTCATTCAAGTTATTCATCAATAAACATTGTAATTGTATCACCATCAAAAGTGTTATGTTATAAATCTGAAATCCAAGCAGGTTATATTGTTACAGCCCTTTCATGTCCTAGAAATGTTACACAAACACAGCAGAACTCACTTTTGGATAAATTAATTGTCAAACTTGCATCAGTGAGTCTGTCAAAAAATTTCTGAATTGTTGCTAAATATTCTTTCTAGATATCATTGTAGATGATGACATCATAGATGTAAGCATCACAATTATCCAGACCAGAGGTAATCAAATTCATTAAACGTTGAAAAGTACTTGGCGAACCCTTTACCCCAAATGGCATCACTTTATATTGATAAAGTCCATCTGGAGTCAAGAATGCTGAAATTTCCTTTGCCCTTTCTGTCAGTGGAATTTGCCAAAATCCTTTCAGAAGGTCAAATTTGGTGACATACTTGGCATTTCCAATTTTATCAACTCAATCATCAAGTCTTGGTAATGGAAATGAATCTGTTTTAGTCACACTGTTCACCTTCCAATAATCAGTGCACATATGGAAAGTTCTATCTGGTTTCGGAACAAGTATACATGGTGAACTCTCGTCACTTTTACTCGGCTCTACAAAATCGTTCTCCAGCAAATACTGAATTTCTTTTTTCAAGTATTCCTGTTTGAGAGGGTTTATCTTGTATGAGTGTTGTTTCACAGGTTTTGAATTTACAATTTCAGTGTCATGAAAAATTTTGCTTGTTCTTGTAGGAGCATCTGGAAATAAGTGCTCATATTCAAGTAGAAACTATTTTAGTTCATTCTTTTCTTGTTGCTGCAAATGTGAAAGTTTCTGGTCAAGATTATTCATAATTTCTGAATTTCGAAGACTTGTTACTCCAAAATCAATAGAGTCTGATTGGATTCCTTTGCTTAAATCCTCACTGAGTTGGACACGTACAACTAAATTAATTGCATGATTTACTTGGCCATCTCTCTCAATATACTCCTTTAACATGTTTGTGTGGCAAAGTTGTTTTTGTTTTCGCCTCCCAGGAGTATTTATGTTGTAAGTTAAATCATTTACTTTCTTTTTAACCATGTGGGGACCATAATGCTTGGCCTGAAGAGGATTTTGTGGTATGGGCAAGAGAGCCAGAACTCTATCACCAGGCTGAAAATTCATTTCCTTTGAGTTATTATCATACCTTAATTTCATTTTTTGACTGAGTAGAGTGCAGATTCGCTCTTGCAACCTCACACGCCTTTGACAACTTATACTTAAAATTGGAAACATAATCAAGAAGACTGATTTCAGTATCTTCATTAGAAAGAAGTTTCTCTTTCAACAACTTCAATGGTCCATGAACAAAGTGTCCAAAACCTTGTTCAAAGGGACTGAATCCTAAAGATTCCTGAACTGATTCCTGAACAGCAAACAGCAGTAAATGAATTCATCCCAATCTTTACCCGTATCAAAGTAATATGATCAAATCATATTTTTCAAAGTCTGATGAAATTTTTTCTAAAGCCCCTTGGCTCTCAGGGTGATAGGCAGAAGATTTGAATTGTTGTATGCCTAACTCATGCATAACTTGCTGGAAAACTTCAAACATAAAATTGGACCCTTGATCAGACTGGACAGATTTCGGAAGGCCAAACTGAATAAAAAAAAAACTTTATCAAAGCTGTTACTATTGTTTTAGTTTTAATATTCCTCAAATGAATTGCCTCTGGGAATCTCGTTGACGCACACATAATGGTCAAGAAGTATTGGTTGCCTGACTTGGTCTTAGGTAAGGGACCAACACAATCTACCATTATTCTGCTAAATGGTTCATCAAATGCAGGAATAGGTTCCAGATGAGCCTTAGATATCTTCTGATTGGGTTTTCCTACAATATGACAAAAATGTTTACAAACATCACTTGTGATTTTTGGACAATAAACGTGGGTCAAGATCTTGTATTAAGTCCTGTCAATCCCTAAATGACTGGTAAAGGAGTTTCATGGGCCAAACTAAGTATTTCCTGTCTGTAAGATTTTGGAACTACAATTTGATAGTTCACTGACCACTCGTCACCAGTAGGTACCTCGGGAGGTCTCCATTTTCTCATAAGAATTCCATTCTTAATGAAATAACAGACAGGTACTTCAGTGGCTTCAGTTTTCACTAATGGCCCTCTGAAACAAACAGTAGTTCTCAGGATCTTTTTCCTGTTCGATGACAAGTGATTGTTGTTTGTCACCCTGATTAGAAAAAAGAGAATTAGTAGTTAAAAGAGGATCACTGTGATCAATACCTTTTGATTGATCCAACAAGGAGTGAAAGTGACCTCATCAAAAGCCTGACCAATACATGTGTCAGCTAAAGGAATACTTTCCTTATCAATATCATTCTCAGGAGTTTTCTTTGCCATAGCTCTAGTAACTGCACAAGCTGGGTATAAATCAGGGAATTCTTTTTCAACAGGATCAACTTTCTGCTCCAAACAAGGCTTGTCAGTTACAAGTTGATTAACCACAACCTTATCTCCAGCTAGGTAGTTGCCTAGTAATAAATGAATGCCCTGAACAGATAAAGAAGACACTATTCCGACTGTCAATGGTCCTGAGACTACGTCTGATGACAAATTTACACAATGGAAAGGAACATTAACAAAGCCACACCCTATTCCCTGAATAAGAACTCTCTCATTAGAAGAAGACTTCTCAGAAAAAGGCAAAGTATCTGATAATAAAAGACTCTGAGAAGCTCCTGTATCCCTTAAAATTTTAATAGGGATAGAATTGGCCAAATCACCCAAGAGTGATAAAGAACCTTTCGACATGAATGGTTCATAATTCTCCATAATAAAATCAGACTGGGTTTTATTAGACCTAACAAATGTATTGCTCTCAATACATGACCATGACCTTGACTTCTTAGAAATAAGAGCATTTGGGATAGGTTAGTGTCTTGATTCTGATGCTTATATTTCAATTTGAAGCAATCAGAAATAATGTGTCCTTTCTTCTTGCAATAGGTAAATGTAGGAAGAGACTAGGATTTTTGATCAAGTTTATCAGAAGCTTGATTTCTAAAAGTTGTGCCAGACTGAGATTTTGAAGGGCTCGTATTAGGTTGAAATACCTTTTTACCAGAAAATTGCTGAGTGAAAGACTTGCCTACAACAGGAACTTTACGAGTTAAGAAATACTCGTCAGCAGCATGAGCAGCAGTTACTGCCCTTGTTTTCAGTCTTGACACTGGTTTACAAATCCAAATCTGCATATAACATACTGAGTCATGAAAACAAAAGGCAGCCTCAGTTTCAAAGAAACTCCATTTTCAAAATTGGAATGTCACAATTTAGCTCATTAATTCAGGAAATTTCAATGCAAGCAGTACCAATACATATGCAGCAACTGATCATGGAATCCCAGAGGCAAATTTAAAATCACGGAGTTATCATGTTGGTGAGTAAAATCAAACATTATTTTGCATTTTGCCCATTTACTGGACTGCATTTTGTCGGCCAATTATACTGTATTATAGTACTATTGCTGCACAGTGTTTGCTTACAATACATTAAATGTCAAGAGGTGACTTTGTAATCTTCCTCAACATGGTCATTGAGACGACAACTTTGCAGATCATTATTAATTACTGCTTCACCTGCCAAACTGCAGATTTCAATGCATTGTTGTCAGTTATCAAAAATAGGTTGACAAATTATGAAATTACATGCAAAGATCTTAATCTCATTTCCATTTTTCTTAGGGACTTTTTTCCTCTCGCATATCAAATTCAGCAATTGCCTGCTTGCAATTAACTTTAATTGAGACAAGTTCAGAGGGTCACTGCATTGATCTATTTCTTTTTAATTTTAATTTTCAAAAAAAGATGGTAGAGAGGCTATTTCAATGATTTCAAAATATTAACTGAGTAACATCATTGCTTTCTTCTGTTTAAAGATGCAAAGTACCAATCATTTGGCAGATGTCATATTACTTTCAAAATGAATGGTAAAACTAATATTTAGGATCTCTTTAAAGGATGGCCAATTTGTGTATAACATTTAGAAAAGTTTCTTTAACTTGTGAAATATTTCTCTAATGTTGAACTTAAATGTCTTTGCCAGACAGGTAAATAGTTAAATATTCTGACCCGGTTACATAGTACATGTTGCTGTAATCTATTTCAGTGGATAGTACCTGACCCTGCAAGAAGCAGGGGGGGGATGAAGGATTTTATTCTCAGAGGATTTGTTCTTCAGAAGTGGTTCTGTGTATTCAAATGGCTAACATTCTTGTTTTTCACCTAACAGCATACAATTTGAACAGAAGAGAAACCATCTGACAGCATCCTTCCCCAACTGGATTTCTATATGGATGTGAAGTAAAAAGTTTCTGAAGCCATGCAGACAAAAATGTGAAGATTTTCTCACATATTCAAGAAAACATCTGAGCAAAGATTCCTCAGAATGAAGAGCTTGCCTTTTCTGTGTAGCAGTCAGAATTTCTGGAATGTTCCCTTAATACACTGGATATGATCCTGCTCATGTGATTTTCAGATTTTGTTAGATTCTATTGCTCATGAGAGTTCTACATGAGCTAGATCTCATTCAAGAATCATTGGTGCAAACTGGTAACCAATTTTGGTGTAGTTGTAATTGTATCTTACAGTAAAAGTACCCTAGAGTACTTTCTTGTTTAATATGATCTTTATTAACTGATAATTTAAACTAAGCTGATGCTGCATTTGCAATCTGAACAACATGACTTTGCATTCCATAAAATATTATGATAATTTCAAATACAAAACCTGAATACACCCATAATGGTCCAATTTGTTTTACAGTGTCTGGTAAATGCAGTATCTGATGTAAAATTGCTGACATGTGCTTTTCACCATACAATTCAGAGAATTAGCAAAATAAGTTTAAAGAAGTTCATATTTTTTTTTGTCCACACGAGCTTGCACTAGGTTGTTGTTAATCCTTGCAAGCTTGTATATATTTAGGATTGTGCAAACTTGCATCAATCTTCTGCAACCTTGTAATATTTCTTTAATGTGGTTTGTGCAAGCGGGACTTTTTTTCAGTGCAAGCTTGCTGCAAGGTTCCAAATACTAGCTTGCATGATAATAGTTTGTCCAAGCTTGTGACAAGCTTGCACGAAGAGCTTGCGATTTAGGTTTGGGATATACTACATGCCAGAATTACAGCATGTATGAAAAAGATACATATTTATGACTACCCTGGTTCTGCAGCTGGTATAAATTATTGTTGCAACGGGCAAAATCCATATGGATTAGAACCAGAATACAAACACAAAATATACTGAATGCTTATTTATATTCAGCATTCACTTCAATTACTAGTCTACATGTTTAACTTTTGCTGAATGATTGTGAACTGAAATTCTGCAATGATCATGGTTAGGTTCTCTGAGTGCTGTATTACATTACTTTCATATTCTTCTTTTAAAGTTTGTTAAGCATTATTGATTTCTCACATTTTTATTACAATAATATGATGGAAGAAATGTGTGACCCTATTTATTTGATAAAGAATTTCTTTGGCATACAACATGTCCTTTATACAAAGTTTATTTCCATTTTCAATTTGGTTTAATAATTGAAATTCCATTCATCATAGCTCTTAAATAGTCTGCATACTGACCACAATTACCCAAATAATATCTACACATTTGAATTTCTTTCTTCCGTAAAAGCAAAACTATGTAAATCCCAATAACTTTGTCACGGTTTATGATACAAATAAATAGCTAGATACATACATTTGCATTTTACCTAGAGTACTCCCAAAACTTCCTCCATATACAGACAAATAAGGTATAATGCAGACATTCAAACCCTGAAAACCACAGCTTTAGAAGACCCCATGTCTTACAAGACTAAGTTATGTATGCATGGGCCAACATCATTACCTTTAAAAATAAATCACCTATCTGTTGATGCAATAACAGCTTGCAGAAAGGTTATCCTCCAATACATGATTTAATTACACACAACAATGTAATGTCTGTGTCAAGCTGTAAATATACTCACACTGTACATTAAGAGCCAAAGAATTTGATGTTCCACTGCCATAATCATTCCCAGCTCTACATTTGTACTCTCCATCATCTGACTTCTGTACACTTGGAATAGTGTACAAGGATGAAATTTGTCCTTGTATAACTAATGACTTGTGGAACCAACTATAACTATTTGCCTGTGGCAAAGGATTGGCCTCAACAATATTACAGGTAAAAACAAAATTCTGTGTTCCTTCTGTCACATTATATAGAGAGTAGTTTGGGGAAAGCTGGACCACAGGAGGATCTGAAAGAGGAAATAACATATTATAGTATAATGTAATGCTGATAGAATTACTTTCATGCTAAAGAGAAATACTTTGGTGGCCATATTGAATGTCAGACCAGCACCATCTGTGCAAAGCATTATTATGTATACAAGAAACTTTATTTGGACTACCTTACTCTGCATATCAGTATGCTTTCATGACACTTACACTATACTGTCCGAAAAAGATTTCCAGGAATCCAAAATTGTTTCTTCTTTTTAAGTGTTGTTAAAACCATCGGTCAGCTTCATATTCCTGGGGTATAATGAGATTTCAAAATTGGCCACTGTAGCAGCCATACTGAATGTTTGGCCAGCACAACTTACATTTAGGACCAACAAAATAGTATTAAGAGTCTTTTGGTGGAAATCACATGACAATATGCCAATCCTTTGGAAAAAGTATTGATAAGATATTCAAGCTATCTGTTGGCATAAATTCCATACTGGATTGGCACCATTTCATTATGGGCCAACTAGATAATATATCAAGTCTCTTAGTGAAAACCCATTTCTATATGGCTATCCTGACCCAGGTTTATCAACACTATCTTACAAATTACTGCCATGGTGGAAATAGTGAGGGTCAAATTGGTCTCATTTTCATTTAGGACCAGCTAGACATAATAAGAAACCTTCTGGTGAAAACCCAGTGTCAAAATGACTTTCATCTAGAGTTTCAATAGCAAGATTTTCAAGACATTTGCCATGGTAGCCATAATGGCATTGAGATTGGAATCATTTTCATTTAAGATCAATTAGACTTCTTAAGACTTTTGATGAAAACCCCATGACAATGTGTATGTGTGTGTGATTTGAATTTTTAATGTAGCTTTAACAATTTTTCAGTCATATCTCTATGATGTCTACATTGTGGCAGTTTAAAGTGATGTCTAGCACTGAGGCATCATGCTGCAGACATGTAGCATGATGTCCCACCCAGTCACATTATCCTGACACCAGGCCGACCAGTCCTAACAGTAACCTCTTAATGCCTGGTATGGTAATGTGAACATCCATCATGAAGGAGTAGCAATAACAAGATTTTTAAGTTGGCTGACTGCTGGCTATATGTCCACTCGAATAGGCCCAATGATCATTCAGAAGCAACTTGACATCATAGAAAGTTTTGTGGGAAAACCTCATGTCAGAAAAAGGTGCAACAAGATTTTCAAGATGACCTCCATGGTGGTCATTTTGTAGGTCAGACTGGCACCATTTTCATTTAGGACCAATTAACCTTGGGATGAATGTATGTTTCAAGTTTCATGGCAATCAATATAGTTTTTCAGTAGGAGTAGTGATAACATCCTTGTGCTAACCAATGAATGATGCACACTGGATGACAGGCCATCCCATAAACTATTCT
>JAECUM010068405.1:0-17577 GCA_016617855.1 Megalonaias nervosa
GTGGGTTCCTGGGAGATGACTGTCATCCGTGTTGATGACATAAGCTTGATGGTCTTTAGGTTTGAGATGAGGAAGTTCATCTTTAGCGCACACGACAGGATTCCAAGAAGCGGTGTACGAACTGATTTTCAAAAGGTAATAAAGCTCCCAGGTATCTATTTTTGTTTTGTTTTTTGTCTTGTTTTTTCACAGGTAATGATAAGTCATCAATTCAATCCTGCCATTTTGCTTGAAAATCTCTGTCAAGTAATTGTCTCTTCGCTTCGACTCCGTACTCTGAGCCAAGAGAGATTCGATGCGATGAATCTTTAGAGCAGTCAATGGAGGGAAAGAATGATCACGCAAGTCTTTATACCACTGATGCAATACTGCTTCTTCCGAGATGATACCCCAAGCATCCTCCAGATACTAGTCCAATTTTTCTTCTTGACTCACCATCAGACATTTATCGTGTTGAATTTGACTGGGATGATCGTTTTGACATCCATAGCAATCTTTCTTGGTCAACGCTGTAATTTTTTCCGCCAGGTGTTTAGCAAAACAGGAGACTAAATGTTCTTCTTGTTCTGGCCATCTGGACATGATGATGTTCTCTTCGTCTTTGTCTTTTTTAGTGGGTGGTTCCGCTTCCACGATATCCTCCCATTCCATTTCCAAAGATTCTCTACCATTCAAAGAGGGATAAGAGTCTTCCATAGTTTCTAATAGTCTAGAATGACTTCTCTCAAACTGTTGATTTCTATCGTATTATCAAATTCCGCATACAGGATGACGTTCACCGTCTCGGTTGGAGCTTTAGCAAACTGAAGATCAACACGAATCTGGCCGGATTTTATAGGGTGGAAATGCCTCTCGTCGCTGCCTTGGTCAGGAGCGAAATCAAAAGCCCACAAAGTGAAACCTCCTGCATAATCGTCGTACGAAATGCCGTGACTGGTATTGGTCGCTAGCTGTCCGGTGGCTTCGTACAGGGACAAGTACGATCTCAAGTAATTCTTCTTGGTATCTTCAAAATTAGGTTCGAAGGGTCTGGAACAGAAGGTCTTGTCATCGCGACTGACTTCAATCTTGGACACGTTGTTATGCTTAAACTCGAAAAGATTTTCCTCGTAGGTTACATTGAAGGCTGAATTCTCGACGATACCAATGATTAAACGTTTGGGTAACTGTCCTTGGAACAGATGATCTTCGATCATGGATCGTTGGTTAGCGGGAATGGTGAAAGTTTTTACTTTCACGCGTCGCATCGGATACTTGGCAGTCGTTCTGCTCAAAGTGTGACTAATGTCGTTTCCCACTTTAGGTAACACTTCCACGCGTCGTACGTAAAGTCGGGCTTCTTCGACTTTAGTTGTGAAACCGGTATCTTTTCCAGCCATAAAATGGAAAGCGGCACTGCTTTCTATTCAGTCTGAGACGGACATCCACTCCGTTCAGCAAATACTTGTCTTGCAACCACGTGTCCAAATGCATGTGCTCCATTAGTTCTAAACTACGGCTTTGAGCAGTATTTTTTCGTCGGTCTTCAAATCTCTTATTGTCTTCATCTAGCTCGTTGCATTTGCCTGCCGTTCCAGGTTTCCATACCACCCAGATATCCAAATGGATGTTCTTGCCTTCTGTTCCGTACGTCACGAGATTTTCCAGGTACGCTCGGTAAGGATAAGTATCCATGCTACTACTGACCAGTTTGTTATTCAAATACAAATCCACTTCGCTGAACAAGGAATGCATGAAATTTGTTGACGGGGGCTACTTTATCTTCGTCGTCTATATGGGTAATACCGTTCGCTTCGGTTACTTTGACATTCAAGTACAAGTAACTGCTATTCAGATCAATGTAATCTTCGGGCTGTCCTTCGATTTCAAACTCGATGAGAACTGAATCCGTCAAAGAGGAGACGAAATGAAATTCTACCCATTGGGATTCTTGCATCGTCATCATAGTGGGCCGCATGGCAAACAGATCCAATTCCGACTTGGAACATTCGCAAGACGCTCGGTGCATCATTTTTTTTTTTTTTCTAATGATCCAAAACATCTAAGTCTCGGGCGGTTCTTCTTTTCTTGATCGTCTTTCTAGCTCGGGAGGTGTAAAGTCGTCTGGAGGGGTGTCTTCTTTGTCGTCTCTTTCTGCCTTGTGCTTGCTGTGGCGTCAGGGAAGCAGGAATGACTTGACTCGGCAGCGTCCAGGGCATTTGCAAGAGTTTCTCGTCGGCCCAAAATGCCTTTGCCGGTTTGAAGCAAGTCATTTTTACCTGCTCTCAAGAAAGTTTCTTTGGAGTTTTGTTTGTCGATGATGACATTTTGGAGAAATTCTTTGCCTTGCGTCGAAGCGGCATCTTTCAAGGCGTGCAATTCTCGTGTCAATATCGGTTTCAAAACGGGGGCCACGGAACGAAAGGCTGATTCTAACATATCTCCTAAACCATATCCTCTCTCTCGATCCACTCCTCGGCACACAGGATACATGACTTACAAGTCGTTAGAGAATCGTTATCGAAAATGGAGTTTCACTGTCAATTTCTCTTTGGTGAATGTAATATTTTGTCCCAGATCTTCTTTTATAGTAATATTGACAGTGTCGAAATACAGAACAACATTTCAGGTGTTGACAAGCACTTTTCTGTCGTGAACCTTGCGTCTTCAGATGTTGGTAACAGGCTGGGCTGTCAAAATTGAGCTGACAAACAGGGAAATGCACTAGTTCTTGTCCTTCGTCAATACAGGGTTTAGAGGCCAAATATCCCTCACATTTCGATCCACAATGCCTGTGTTGCTCTCGATTGTTATAGCCATAGTCACATTTCTCACAATAATATCTGTTTCCCATGAATCCGGTGATACTGGCAATGGCATCGAAATGTTCATTGTGATGATAGACGTGAATGTATTTTCCGTCTTTGAAATTTTTGCCTCGAAACAACAGAGGTCTACGCACTTCTTGAGAGTGTACTTTCAAGATGTAGCGCGGAGCTAAGACGTCTTGCAATTTTTGCATTTCAGGATTGCCACAGGGTGTGTCTTCGGACAGGATAGCTTGTTGCAACAGGAGTTCTGGTTCTCTTTGTTGTTTGGCTCGGTTCGATTTTCGAATGTTGTCCCAGGGTCTTTTCCATTCTGTCGTTTCGTTCTTCTCGTCATACTTTCGTCCCACCACGATGGCCCGGGCTAAACACATCTTGTCTTGAGGGTTGTTAATTTGGACGAGGCTCGTTTTGGTGCTACGAAGGTTGTCGACCAATAACACCTTTTCGCGTCCGGTCCTTTTCGGAAGAGAAACGCGGGCCATGTACAGTGTCGCTTTTCCATCGGTGATGTGAAACTTGTCGTTGGATTGCTGTACGTGTTGAATCTTGTCGATGACTTTAGAAGGCATCAATTCTGATGGCCTGCTAAATTCGATCCAAACGGGGGACTTCAGACTGTCGTGATAAATGGAAAATGTCAAGCGATCTTTGGCTTCAGATTGCCGTTTCAGTGTGGTTAACAAAAAATCCCACAACATCGGTGATGAACCCCTTTGCTTTCTTCAGCGGTACGTCAGACTCGAAATCTTTAAACTTCACCGTGTATGTGTAGGCCGTGGTTCTAAATTTTCTATAGGAACGTTTATCCGTCTCTCGCATGTGGTGGCACTTTTCAGGGGTTACTGGTGGCGGACTTTGGCTTGGTGTAGACTCTCTGGGTCTGGATTCTGGTTCACTCATGTCATCTTCAGAATCGCTGGGATGAACGTGACCTATCGCTCAACCAAGACTTCGGCTACTGTGCGAAGCGATAGGTCACGTTTCTGCCTCTTACTTTCTTCTCCTTTCTCCACGAAATGATGCGATCATTTCATCTCGAGTGCAGAAAGTCAAATGACTACATTTTAAACGTCATGGTCCACTATATATGAATGTAAGGCCAGTGTCTTCCCTATATAAAGGGTCAGTGTCTTCCCTCAAAGTATTCATTTCACTCTCAGTCCAACCAGAAAGATGGAAGAGCCCACACAGATCGAACTTCTGATCAGAGCTTTGCGAGGTGTCATACGAAGGTTTTCTTCAGAGAAGCCGACGGACTACTCCCCCTCCTTTCGAGATAAAAATCAAGTTACTTGCTATATCTGTCAGAAGAAAAGGCATTGGTCTTCTGAATGTTCACAACGTCAAAAAAGCAGGACAAGCCTCAAAAGAGACAAAAGTCAAGATACCCGTTATCATTGTCAAGAGAAAGGACATTGGTCTTGAGACTGCCCTAAGAAACAACAGGAGCAGAAGGAAGAGAGGGATTCCGAACACGAAGAAGAGGAACCCTCCGAAAAGGAAGAGCCCAGACACGTTGAGAAAGAGAAGAAAGAGAAGAAAAGAAGACGATAAGCAAGTGAGGAAGAAGAAGAGGAAAAACCTGTGACAGTGAAGAAATTAATAAAAGGAGAGACTGAGAAGACAAAGAAGAAGTCTATGAACTTTTTGAAGTGTTGTGTTGTGAAACTGAATTGTAAATTTGTACCAGAGAATATACCAGAAAGAAAAACGTAAGTGTCTCTTAGTTTTGATTTTTATAATAAGGACCTACACTCACGCACTCACACACGTAAATCATGGGGAAAAATGGGATTTAAAGTTTTAATTGATTTTGGCAAACATGGAATAGTCTCTTTTTGAGAGAGGTGGGTGACCCTGAAAATGACCGTAGGGTGGTTTGTTTTTTTTGTTGTGTTTTTGTTTTTTTTTTTAAATTAAAAAAAAACAAAGTCAGGAACGGGAGTAATGAGCTTTAACTGCCTTATCCCTTTGCCACGGCCAATGTCTATTTCTGGACCTGCTACTCTCGATGATTTAGTAGAGATCACTAGGGTTGATATCTCAGGCGTAGTAGGTGTGTGGACAGGACCTGACTGTTTGGGTCGGGAAGGTCTTTTTCTCTTGGGTCGTATTAAAGAAGTCTGATACATTTGTTTCAGACTCCTTAACTCTGCCAAATTGTCTAAGAGTACCGTCACTGTTTGACTTTTTCACCGTCATCCTTCTCTCCTAGACCTTGTTTCTTTTCTGCTTCTTCTTCTCCCTGTCGTTTTCTTCTTGCCTCTTCTTCTCGCTGTTGCTGTTGAAAGAGAAAGGCTTGTTCTGCTTCTTTCTGCTGTTGCAAAAACTTCTCCAATTCTTCTTACTGTCTCTGTTTAAAATCCCTGTCGTACGGTAAGGAAGGAGACGGTGGTGAAGGTGTTGGTACCGGAACAAATTCTTGTGAAGAAGAGAGAAAATCCACTAAATCCCAATTAAAATCGTTCTCTTCTGGAAGTAGGACTGTGTTTGCTTTAGTAGCCGCTGCTTTGTCATCACTTTTCGTCTCCAAAGCCGGTGCACCCCAATGCATCGTCTTCTTTGTTTCGGTGGGTGTCCTGGGGCATTTCGTATATACAACCTTCAAAGGTTCATACCGGATGAGAACATTTAATACAAAGAACTGCGTTTTCGGCTATTATCATCGGGTATGTCGGACTTGCACACAATGTTTGCGTTTTGATTACGAAACGTTTGCGGATTCCTATGCCAAGTTTTGATATTTTATTTCAGTACTGATTGTGATTATTGTCATACACACGGATCAATACGTTCATTCAGGGCCGTAGAAAGCGATCACGGGCCCTGGGGTAAGAAACACCCGGGCCTCTCCTAATTCTTGTTCAAATAAAGTTTATCTTTTATAAAATTAAAAAATGTTGTTCGGCCCGGGCTCCCTTACGGGCCAGGGGCCCAGGGATATATCCCCGGTTGCCCCTTCCCACATGTCGGCCCAGCGTTTGTTTAGAACAGAAAGTGACATTCTCATCAATGCAGCCTATGGGCTTATTAAAATACAAATAATAAGGACACTTAGAGGCTGCCAACCTCAATAACGCAAACGTGTTTAATACGAAACTGAGAGACATTTTGAGACACAAACTTCGAGGCGGTGCATAAAAACTGTAATTTTGTCATAAACACAACAACTACTTTGTTAAGACATATCGGGGGCTATCTCAAACAACATTTAAAGATGATCATACCAAGCGAGAACATTTCCATGAACAGAAATTTGACGTGGAGCGTATAGAATGGAGACACTTCACGCAAACGGCGTTTTATATGCTAAATAAGAACATTAATATGCACACGACCATATCGTGATACATACGAAACAGGAACATTTTCCTTTAAACATCCTTGAGATGGAATATGCAAATATATACAAAACGGGGACATTTTCATTCACATAACCTTCAACTGGTACTTACAAATTGGGGTCATTTTCATACAAAACAAAATGAAGCGGAACATACAAAACGAGGGCATTAATGTACACATATTATTGATGTGATATATGCAAAAGGAAAGCATTTTAATAATGCAATCATGAAATTGTACAGAAAAATCGGGGACATTTAAATACACAATGCCATGGCGTGGAATTTCTCTCTTGTTAGAATGCATGTTGCAATGGAAATTAATTTTTACCAATTGATCTCAGATTAATACAACAGCAGACTTTATACTATTTTGCTTAATCCACGCTTTTTTAAAAAATTCTTTGCCTCAGTAATCAAAAGATTCGTGGTTTTGTTTATTTTGTGATAAGTCAAAACTTGATTGATAATACCCTTGCATACCCGAGTCTGACAAAGAAAGCACCGACTTCTAATACCTGTACCTGCTGCAAAGCATTGTTGCTTCAGGTAACATGTGAAATTCAGCAACTGTATAAGCTACTTGTCAATTTATATTGCCGGATACACATCTCTTTGATATGAATGAAAATTCATACAATATTATTTATGATATTAACTATATAATATCATTGTATTTATTCAAGTCAGCTTGTTAATTATGAAGTAGTGTATGTAAATTTTTAACACTTTGTCTATTTCATAAAAATAATTTTAATGTTGGAAGTAAGCCAAAATGGCAAATCTTAGCAGTAACAACTAACTCCATCTAACTTTCATCTAACTAGATATGAAACGGTATCACATTATAATGGTGCCCTCTATAAATATACCGCTGTTATCGTCATATTACGAAATGATAGTAATCGGTTTATTTGTAAAGAAATATACCTTTATTGTCCAGGAAAATACTTGAAATTATTTTAATCTCAGAATGTTATGTAACAACTTTTCAAAGCTGAGCATTTCCCAGTCGTATCGCAACGATGTCTGTAAGTGTGGAAAAGTTTAAGTGATGTTTAAAGTGACTTTATTCAGTAATTTGCTACTCATCTTGTAATGAATGTGAGCATTTTAGGTCAGCGTAGTGATTAACAAGCTAACGAAGTATCAAGGAGTTCTTATAATTTTAAAATCTTCTGTAACTGAAGTTATTGTTCTGTTTTTAAATTCTGTCAAATGTGGATTTACCGACTCAAGCCAGTGACAGTGTTCTAAGTAGTCACATACCTTTGAAACAGCCGACAAAAGTTTGAATTAATACGGATGAGAGTCCTTTAGTTAATAATTACCCCAAGCCAAACAAAAAGTGTCATTATGTTCTCTCAGCCCATCAAAGAACGCTGACTTAATGACAAATCTTCTAGATATTTCGAGTAAACTTGTTGATTGTTGCAGCCACATTAGGTATGAGAAGAAGACAATTATTGTCAATGCCAGCGATTACAAAAACAGGTATTTATTGACTTATTTCAATCTGGAACATATTTCTGTTTTCTTTTCGCTCGTAGTAGTAGCATGCCTTTTTCACGGTTTTTTTTTTTTTTCTTTACTTTTGAAAACATCGATGGTATAAATGATAAGTTAAAATCCGTCAATAAATGATCAGTATTTAAATAAGTCATTTTTCTTTTACTCGAGAGACAGTACAATATTTTGGATCATATACATGAAAGGGGTTTTTAAACAACCATCCTTTTAGGTAGGAAACGACTGTCACCTCAGGCCCGAAACGACCATTACCAATACATGTACACGATGAAACAACGAGAACTCGGTTTTCATGGCAACTGCTGAAATTAATATCATGACATATAGTGAAACCGGTATATTATTACATTCCACAATAGGACAACGATAGTTAATCATTAATTGCAATTACTATGCATGATTTTAAGTTCATAAGAGTGTTTTAAATAATTCATAGTACTAACTTATACTTTTTAGTGCTTCTTAGTGTCTCTTGAAACATCAAGTAAATAATTTATACTTATATATTTTAAAGAAAATGTAGGCTCCATTTTCTTCTGGTAGATGTTGTTAAATAGTAGAGTTCTTGATGATGAATAATTTTGTACTTGGAAAATGATGAGGGGTAATAGACGTACAGCAGGCTCTTACGATACAGTCATTTACAACATTTTAACATAATTCGTGTTCTGTTTTACTGCTGCTGCTTCTGGACGTGGTGATGATGATGTTGTCAATGATTATAATGATGACGATTATGGTGAATAATTATCTTGTATTCACAGAATAGAAAGCATATATTTACTCCTAGAGCATCTCTCTGACAGAGTTGTCTTTCCTGATACTTAAAATACGTTGTATCTGTTACGACCGGTGTTAACAATATTCATCGTTTTATTTTAGTACCATTTATGTTTTGGGGGTAATTTAATACTTTGCTATGTTCTTAGTGACCAAATTTAAGCACTTAGAGCCTCTTAGTGCTTCTTATAGTTGTTCTTAGAGGTTTTTACCAGGACCTAGACCAACGGTCTAACCAGGACCCTTTCAACGGTCTTCTTTTCTGAGACTGAAGTCATGAACAGAAATGAGACCGGGTGTAGTTTGGAGAAAGCAATTTGTTCGGCATGCAGTTATAATGTTTCAAGTGTATGAAGAGATACCAAAGACATGCTGTGGAAGAAAAACAACTTATGTAAATAGCTGCACACATTGGTCTACACAGAGATTGGATTTTCACAAGCTTAAATCGGAAATGAAGGCTTAAGAACTAGGCCTATTTTTCTAAGTGCAAATATTCCAGCTCCTTCTAGGAATGCAGAAAAGTTATAATACTGTGTTTGCAAAGAGACTGAATGTAACAACATGAGAGACATGGCTGAACTTAGGGTGACATGGAATTTAATTTTATGACTGGAAATGAGACGGATATCATTGATATGCTTTGTGACTCTACATATAACAATGCAATTTATTGTGGGGTAGGCAGGACAACCTTTCACCCAGCTACCTAGTGCACACACAATCAAGTTGAAGATTCTTCTCCTGAGAAAAGGTCATACATATAACTACCAAGAGTAAACTATGCACACTGGGGTAAAATGCACACATCAGATGATGATGCCAAACTATCTCTGCTCAGCAAATGTAAATGTACAAATATTGGAGATGAATACACTTTTTGTAAGGAAGGGCTTACACGTTAAAAAAAAAATCTAGAGGTACACAACAATTCAACTTATCCAGACACTGCTAGTTACTGGGTTAGCCTGGACCTTAGGAGAGAAGGAATAACCAGAACAGTACCTGAAAATCATATCGATACATGTCGTCTGGGTCAAAATCGTAAATTTGTTTTATCAAAAGTCAGAGCCAATTAATTGATTTGATGCCAGGACGAACTAAAAAGCAGAGGGAAAAGATGCGGAACAACTTTGCACTTGATATGAGTAAAAGGTGCCAGGCCAGGTTTGAAAAATCATTCCAGAAATATCATTTTTGTACACCAAAATTGATAAGTACTTTATCTTATTC
The DNA here is from genome assembly GCA_016617855.1 of Megalonaias nervosa. Classification (NCBI taxonomy): domain Eukaryota; kingdom Metazoa; phylum Mollusca; class Bivalvia; order Unionida; family Unionidae; genus Megalonaias; species Megalonaias nervosa. Next base: position 9,698 of record JAECUM010068405.1, read on the forward strand.
AACAGATGCAATAGTTAAAGTGCTATCAAGGTGATCGTAGTCTTATGTCATAAGCAATCTAATGTGTGCTAGGTAGCTGAAACAAGCTGTGTAGGTAGAAGCACATTCTTGCCTGGACTTCAAGCTGAAAATATCCACAGAGAGAGAGAGAGAGAGGATAGTACATTACGCTTGATTGTTGAGTACCAGTTGGGTAAATATACAGTGTTAAAAACTAAATTAAACAAGAACACCCAGAAAGTGGAATCAGTGAATCAAAGGATAAAGCACAGCTTACCTAAGAATATAACCCTTAAGAGAAATTTCCTTGGTTGAGCTCATAGTGCTGTCCATTACTGTAACCATGGACATGGAGAATCTCTGGTGAAGCTATGTGAGTCTATCGGTTGTCCGATTTCAGCCTGCAGTTCTATAGCTCAGCATCTCAGAAGCAAGCAAAATATATATCTGAGAGATAAAATGTACACATCAAGTAAAGTACATAGGAGAAAAAAAATCTGAGAAAAGGGCATAAATTTATTTACAATATCAAATATCAATAAGTAAAGAATCATAACAAAGGCAAATGAATGTCTGCTATGGCTTAAAAAATAAAAGCAAATCATGAACATTCATACCATAAACCACCTCCATTTTAGTACTTTTCTACAGGTTGATGCAATGCGGCATGTGAAGTTCTGTGCACAGTCCTTGATTTTTACAGTGCTTTCTCCTTTGATTCATTGAATGTGTCTCTAATGTTAAATGATCAGTATTGATACATAAGCAACAAATGTTGCTTACATTTAAAATGTCTGCCTCCCCCCCCACCCCCACTGTGGGAATTGTTGCATAAGGTAAACGGTATTTAGCAATATAAGCCAATCTGTGCGCACCAACATATGAAATTCTGCTATCAGGCCATACTGTTCTCTTTTTCCTATAGCCCAAGCTATGTACGTCCCCTGTCAATTGCATACAATCCATTCCATCTGTGCTTTGTATATTTTTTCTCCCAAATGATATGCAGACTATGAAAGAAAGACTCCATTGTGATTGTCATATGCAAAAGTCTCCAAAAAGATACCATGGTGACCATGGAAACAACAGGCTCGTAATATGGAATAGATCCCATATAGGACTCGGCTCCCATAGTAAACATGTGGAAACACCATGATAATCAAAATTCAATAACCTAAAATTGCTGGGTGCACCTGACCAGATCTATATTTCTCAGTGTACAACTATCCTTGATGCAAGGTTCAGTTTGGAGAACACCTTGTGAGTCAGGGCATTTTTTTGATCTATAAGTGCATGAAACATATTATCCATTCTGCACCTAATGAATCTGGTTCTACTTTCATTATTGAGTGTTCCTAAGTCAAGTCTGTAAAAACACTAAATTTGCATCAATAGAATTTGTCTATATTATTTTTCAGATGCAGATAGGATATGCTCTCAAAAGATATTTTTACTAAAACTTTACTTTTCATTATTAACCAATTATGGACCACCAAACCCATATACACTCTATTTTATGTTCACCCATTTCTAGACTGGTTCACAATTATTCCATGTGTCCTTCAAAATTAGCATACCAATCAGCATCCAGCTACTTGGAAAATACGGTATTAGTGTCTGGTGCTTAGCATGTCAAAATAGCTTTTGCAAAAAGATGTTTGTGTGCCAAAACATGTGAGAGAATGTGAGTAAATCCATTTCTTTGATTGAAATTCGCTTCCTAACTGTGCCCTTCCATGTGATAAAAATGAAATTTAGTTAAATATTTTTAGTATTTTCATGACTGGGCTTGGGTCACAATGGCATTTGTGTTTAGTCTCAATAAAGAAAAGAAATGTAATTGCTGATATCCACAGTTCTTAATCGGTATCATTTATGATAGAATGGAAGTGGGTCTTGCTAATAGCTTCAGTGTTACAGAATAGGAATTTATGACTTTGAACTGAAGTTTACAATTATCGCTCTTGGTATGTTTTTCTTGAAAATGTTAGCCCCCAACCTCATATCAACTGCCACAGCACTATTAGCAGAATTTGGAGGCTTTGTTGCTTTTGCTGTCCCATTTATCCCTGATAAGTTTCTGAGTGGGACTGTTATATTCCCTTGGTATGATTATTATACAGATTTAGTTTTAGTTTGATTATAAATATTTTTGAGTAGCTCTGTCAAGGGCTTTTTCATTGTTTGCTTTGTCTTGCAGCCAGGCGTTAGACTTTGTAAATTAATTGTTATATACATTATTTTCCTCTTTCAGATAAGCATGCACTCCTAGAGTTGGTAGATAATTATGAGAAGACAGTCACACTTCAAGATGATATTGATTATAATGGCAGCCTGGAAATATGCAACAAAGTGAAGAGGCTCAGGTCCAATAATAGATTGCCAGAGTTCTTGAGATTAGTGGTAAGTTCATGCTCATGAACCACTGCTGAAAAAGTGAAAGAACTGAATGGGGCATTAAGGATTGATTTTTTTTCTTCACATGTCTCTCTGTTCATTGTCCTAATTAGTCTTTGATCAGCTCAGAAGTATTGTGGTGTATATATTTGGCAAAGAAATAGGTCTCTCCAATTGCACTGGTTTTAAAATTATGGTAAGCAGGTGTTTTTTTTTTCAAAAATTATATATATTTAATCTGATATTTTGTTGGTTTTATTTTTACCAGTGGGGAAAAAAACTGCTAGGGTCACCAATGAGGAACAGGGACATTGGCCAATTGGAAACATATATTTTTTGTCATATTTGCGTGGCTAAAAACTAAGATTTGTGTTGTCACAGTATCTGCCAGATTATATTTCTTATTTCTTATCAACAATTGAATGTGCTATAAGTTACTGGAAGTTACTTTATGGTTACTGCAAAGTTGCTTGTAAGCTGAATTTTCAAACCACTGGTTATATGTCTGTAATCTTGGTCTAGATAACACTGGTTTAGCTACATCTTCATCCAAAACTTAATAAACTATGCAAAACATAAACTGTATCTCTTTGTCACATGAATTTAATAAATCACAGAATTCTTTTAATAATATCCAGTTTTGATGGACTTAGCATAATAGATCTGAGCAACTGGTAAAGTAATAAAATTGTGTTCATAATAATTTCATCCATTTATGTGACTGGTTCAGGACATTTCTCTATTAGCATATCAGTCATTTTTTTCAGTATTATCCACAGGAGAAAGAACAGTTCACAAAATTACCACATGAAATCTGGAAAGAAGAATGCTTAGATTTTAAGTTTTGATTTCATTAGAAATATCATAGTGTATTATATTTATTTTCTCACTTTTTTCGGAACCTCTTTTAAGAAGATCCTACTTTCTTTGAAAAGTGAACAGTTGTTGCATTAACCATACAAATGAAGGAGATAATCATGAATATTATAGACAGAAAAGAACATCATACATGATTTTGTACAGCTGTTTACCGTTTACCTGATATAAGCTTAGCACTCCTTTCAGAATGACAGACGTTAAAAAACACTTACTTTAATTCTATAGGGTAATAATATTTAATGAGATAATGACAAAGCATCATAGTTACATCGTAACTATTGACTGCATCACAGACTTGTTGGAGCATCAGTACGGTCATTGTATTAATTATTTGCAGCATAATTGGCAAGAAAGCACAAATGATCACTTTGGGTAATAGGTACTGATTGTATATTTTTAATGATTTTATAATCTCAGACTACTAAATGAGATAAGATTGTACATTTTGGCATGTAGCATGCTAATAGCAGATCATACACCTTTTTACATTGTTTGAGACATCAGCTGTCAATCTTCAATAAATGTTTCATTTTGAGAACAGTTAAATCTCTGTTGTGTGTTTGTCTCACTTGCTTAAACTGTTGAAAATAACAGCAATAATTGTTACTGTATCCTATCTAAAAGGTAAAAATAATTCCTGTAATGGAGAAACATCCAGCTTTCTGTTGCCATTTGTTATTCCTTTATTTCCTTGACTTTAAGCCTGACATTTATTAAACTTCAGCATGTATTCTTCTCGGATTGAAAAAGAGAAATATTTCTGTCAGAATCACACTCAATCAACTTCTCTTAGTGTCCAATATTAAAGGTTGTGGTGTTTTTTTTTAAATTCTTATATCTTCACATTTGGGGGACTACGCAATGTGACTGAAAAACATCAATGTGTGCTGAACAATCTGATTCACTTTCACATTTCTGAAAGCTGCATTTCCATTGGCTCATTCTATGGTCACCAGAATATGACCCCTAAGTGGTCATTGTCAGATCTTCATGTAGGACAAATTAAGTTATTAGCATTGATTGGGAAAAAGTTGGAAAACATTATTAGATTGCAAGTTTGATTTAGAAGGGTTTTTAAAAATTAGATCTCGGGCAAGAAAGTTTGACAGATGATTGACAGAATTTAAGAGTTTGTTTCGTTTTGAAAACCAAGGAGATTATGAGCTCAACAAATATTGTAAATATGTTTTAATTGCAACAACCTGCTTAAATTAGTGAAAGATATTAAACAATGGTTTAATTTCATCTAAACAACTCTAAAATATAAATGATATTTCTCTTATGTCACTGAGGCAAAATAGGGGTATTTTCACTGGATAGTTTTTATGCTACATGTTAATATTTGCCTTTCAATACTCAGTCTCTAACATATTGGCAAGTCTGAAGAATAATGGCAGTATGATGCAGACATGTTAATATTTGCCTTTCAATACTCAGTCTTTAACATATTGGCAAGTCTGAAGAATAATGGCAGTATGATGCAGGCAATAATTGGAATAAAATAAATTGAGAATCGGAAGAACCCTCTCAAAATGAATCTGAGTAATTGGATTAATAAATCATATGCTGGTGCACAAGGGAGTACCCAATCAGTGAAGTGAATGACAAGTGATCAGACCTTATAGTAAGATTTTACAAAAACAAAAGTCCCTGAAAGGGACAAATACTTGAATGTCTTTTATTTTTTAACTCCTCAGTATTGGAATCAGCTCTGATACATTTTGGAAACTGCAACATCATGAATTTGGTATTAAAATATTATTTTTCTTACATGCCCAAGTTAACATCTTCAGCAGATTCCTGTAATTTCATTACAGAATTTTTCATCATCGCCTTTGACCTTGAACTTGATATGATGGATAGAAAATCAATGAACTCGTCTTAGACGATATCAAGATATACCAAGATATAAAACACAAACTTCTCTGGTAGCCTAGTGGTTAGATCGATTCTGCCTCGGATGTGGGAGGTCGTGGGTTCAAACCCCAGCCAAGTCATACCAAAGACTTATAAAAATGGTACTAACAGCTGCCTCACTGAGCACTCAGCATTGAGAGGTTAGTGTTAGGACTTGTCGGCCTGGTGTCCAGATAATGTGACTGGGTGGGACATGATGCTACATGTCTGCGGCATGATGCTCCAGTGCTCGACATCACTATAAACTGACACACTGCAGATATTGTAGCGATATGACTGAAATTTTTGTAAAGCTATGTTAAAAATACAAATCACACACATACAACACAATATTTGGTTAAATCTGCAATTTTTATAATTTGGGGTTATACTGGTCATGGACCAAAAGAAGTCACAGGATGGTCTATTGTCCATTGTTTGTCCATCCATTGACAAAAGTTTGTTACTGCATCTAAACTACATAGACGATTGATATGAAAAGTTACACACACACATTCATCTCTTGGTCTGGTTTGTCCCATAGAAAAAAATGGTGTTGTTTGGACATCTAGTGTGGCCACCAGTGGCCATCTTGAAAATAGTCATCAGTTCTTCCCTTGAACGGATGGTCAAATCAACATGTGGGTTTCACTACAAGATGGGTTATGATGGCTAATTGGTCCTAAATGAAGATGGTCCAATATAGATGGCGCTCTACAGTTTCATATTTGCATAGGGTTAGATTTTTAAAGAATAAAGAATTTCACCAGTTTTCCTCACAGGTTTTAATGGCTATTTAAAAATGACCTTGTATATCTTGGGTATTGTTAAAAGAACCTTTAATTTCCCTTATTTTGATGAGTGATTGCGTGTAATATGGGTTATAGAGTCTACAGTTTGGTCTTACTTCAGATGTGCACCAATTGCTAGCACTGCTTGGTCATTTTCACTTCCTACACTAAAGAGGTTAGAAATAACAAGATCCAATAACAATGTTTAACATTTTATATATTTGGTAATTCACTCTCAGAAGCCGGTATTGTCTAGTCTAGCAAAATTCATTTTCCCTATTTTAATCACTGCTAAAGATAGTGTACTTTAGACACATTGAGGCTGATCTTTCGAGCAAATGGGAGCAGTTATTTTGGTTAGCTGTATGCTTAGATCATGTACAATTGAAACTAGTGCAATATCCAAAGAAAATTCAACTACAGTACATGAAAGTAACATACAGGTATGCCAACATTCTCTCCATTGTACATGTTGCAAATGTAAACAACTCCACCACACACATGACACTCAAAAGTTCAGAATATCTATAGAGTGCCCCCATAGCCAACACAGTAGGCATCTTGAAAGTCTTGTTATCGCTACTCCTCCTGGACAAAAGGTTGTATTGTCAGGCATTTTAATCAGGTTAAGAACATCAATTTGGATCTCCTTGGAAATGGTGCTGATCATGTTATCAGTTCTCCTCATGAATGGAAAGTCATTTTGACAGATAAATTCTTGCTGTGTCTAGATTGTCCTCAGTGACAGTGATAAAAAAAATGACACTCAGCATGGATGACCATATCAACATTGGGTTTTCACCAATAGATTTCTAATGACACATAGTCCTAAATGCTAAATAAATGAATGATCATGCTGAATTGGGGTTTTCACCAAATGATATCCAGTGTTGTTTACTTTGTCCTGAATTAAATTGGTGCCAATCTGACCTTCTCAGCCGTTGATTTGAAAATGTTATTGCTTAAGAACATTAAATACTTTCAACACTATACCATTAAAAGGAAGAAATGGTCTTGAATTCCTTGAGATTCTTTTTAGCCAGTATAGCATCAATTTGTTTGAGTGATTCTTGTTTTTGAAGCAAACATATTCAGCAGGTATATCCACAAACTGGGTTTTATATTTAAAAAAGATCCATTCATTTTTATTTGTGTTATCATGCTCACAAGCCAGTACACCTACTGGGGCATCATGCTGTAGACATGTAGCATAATGTCCCACACAGTCACATTATCCTGACACCAGGCCGACCAGTCCTAACACTAACCTGTTAATGTGGAGTGCCTAGCGAGGCAGCTGCTAGTACCATTTTTGTAAGTCTTTGGTATGACTTGGCCGGAGTTTGAACCCACGACCTCCTGCATCCGAGGCAGACACTCTAACCACTAAGGCCACAGGAGCGGTCAAGTTTTGCTACATGTACGATGAGCAATATTTCATTCAGTGCCAACTAGACATCATAAGATGTAATTTGGTGAAAACATGTTGATATTGACCAAATGTTCAGGAGAAGTAAACATAAAAATATTTGCAAGATGGTGGCCACATTGTATGTGAGGTCCGCATTTTCATTAGAAGCAACTAGATTCTGTAAGATGTCCCTTAGTGAAAACCCAATGTACATATGACCATTCATTAAGGATGAGAATGCGACAACAAGATTCAAGATGATCACCATGGCGGTCATATTTTAGTCAAAGTGGCATTAGTTTAATTTTGGACCAACTAGACCTTGGAATGAATGCGTGTTTGAAGTTGCATGGTTGTCCTCCAACAGGTTTTTGATGAGCAGAGATAACAAACTTGTGGTAACAGAGGGACTACAGATGACAAGCCACTGGATAACCTCTTCTGGTTTATAACCAGCAGAGCTATAAAATAAAATAATACAAATAAATTGTACTGTGTATTTCAGA
>JAECUM010068406.1:0-11998 GCA_016617855.1 Megalonaias nervosa
ATCAGATAATTTAATATCAATCAATAATTATTTTTTGTTAATTATTTTCTGTAGGATAATAATATGGATGAACTTTTTAATCGCTGAGATTGCATAAGCAATTACTAAGGAAATTTCCTTCAAGTACTAAGGCTCAGCGATTAAAAAGTTCATCCATATTATTATCCTACAGAAAATAATTAACAAAAAAATAATTATTGATTGATATTAAATTATCTGATTGTAGATTTTCAACAGTATGTAAATAATGCTAGTTATTTCTAGAAGTATCGTTTCTGGGTTTACAGTCTATGATAGTTGATAACATGATGGCGAAACTGTCATTTCATTTATATTATTATATGAAAATGACAGATTCGCCACTTGATAATATTATATCATTCATGATAGGGGAAAATACCACATTTCATTATATTATTATAGAGATTGTTGCGTTTCCTCCTTAATCATTAAACTATTGACATATAATTCATGTGATGATTTAATCATCTGATAATAATAATAACAACACGCGGATCAGCATTTAATCGTGTTAATTAAATTATTATTATTATTATCAGATGATTAAATCATCTAATAATAGTATGCCAAAGAAAATTAATGATCTAACTATAACTGATAAAGTCAATATCATTATGATGAGAGATGTCGTTAGAGCTGATGAGATCGCTCGCAGATACAGCATTAGTTTAACGCGTGTCTATAACATATGGCGAGAAGCAAAATTGATTAACGATGAAGAAGCTGAATTCGATATCGCGAAGTATAAAAAAAATTAAATAAACAAGAGCGAATAAAATTTGATGAACGCGAAGAAAAATTAAATGCTGAACCAGATGTTAAACCAGAATTAAATAATTATCAATATGTTGAACCAGAATTAAATAATTATTATGATAATCCAGTATTACGTGAATGTCAAAATATTGAACGAGAAATAGAATTTGAAAAAGAAAAAAGAATAATAAAAAAAGAATTTAATCGTGATATGAGAAAGATCAAGAAAAGCGTTAATAGACAAATGGCTAGAGAAGCTGAAAGAGAAAAAGCTAGAGAAGCTGAAAGAGAGAAGCTGAAAGATCTCGTAGCTAGTCCGTTCTATTAGCTAATTTTCTTCGCAAACGATCACGCACTTTATTTCTACGAATCATCATCGTTACGTTATTCATAGATTTTTTTGAGAAATCTCTATACACATATTCATTGGTATTAGCAAATATAATACCATTATTCGAGACTATCGATCCTTTATTATCTTTTATTATCTTCATCAGGGTATCGTATTGTTCAGTACCTGGGAATAATAAAATCTTTTCTTTCATGATTATATAATAACAAGAATTATTTATGCTTTAATTGTATGATATAATGATTCTAGAAGAATGCTTATTAAGTCAATCTACATCAAGAGACTTTGTCTCTGATGTCGATTCGTCCATATCATTATATATTATTATAGGAAATGGTTCAAATCGCCATTTAATGATATTATGTCAATCTGCATCATGATGGCAATTCTAGACATTCATTATTTTTTATTATATGAAATGTATAGAATTGCCACTAATTATAATCTTAGATAATTTCATCATCTGATGATTTCATCATCTTCGACGACGTCTCTTATTCTTCCGATGGTATGTTGGTCTATTATAATTTTTTTGACTCTTCCAGATTTTATCAATAATATAACCATCGACTTCATTTTTAGCAATAATCTCTTTATCGTTAAGAGGACGGCCGAGATATTCAACTATAGCGGATTCTGGCATGCATAATAGATTAAATCTCCACCGGAATTCGATCGAAAACAATCTCGCTACTTGATTAAATAACCACGGCGATATGTTAGACTCGATACCAATAAACGGAACTATCTCATTCGAGATCACTCTGAAAGTTAATTTGGTGTCTCGTGGTTGTATATAATACTCGTTACCGCGTTCATCAAGAATCATTTTATCGCTAAAATAATTCGTGTCGGTATAGAGGATAAATATAACGCGTTCATCATTATTAATACCCGAGAGAATCGTCCCGATTTTATTAATATCGTCGATGTAATTATCTATCTTGTAGTCGGTTGATTTTCTCGCTTGAATTTCTTTATCGTTAAGAGGACGTCCTAGATAATTAATTATTTCATTTTCTGGTAGGTGTATTATTTTATATCTCCTCACCAGCTCACATCGAAACCAGTCCATGATATTATTAACTAACCACGGCGATATGTTAGACTCGCTACCAACAAACGGAACTATCTCATCAGAGACTTCGTTAGAAGCAAAGCTTCTAGAGATCATCTTGAAAGTCAGTTCAATGTTTTTTGGTGGCATATAATATTCGTTACTGCGTTCATCAAGAATCATTTTATCGTAAAAATATTCGCTATTGTCGCGTAGAATATCATAAACGAGTTTATCATCAACTATATCGGTCATTATAATAATATTATAATTCTAGTTGAACGGTATCATTCATTATAATTCTAGGTTCTGTTCTTCGCAGACGATTTCAAATTTGAAACAATTTTGTCTTGCTCGCCCACTAGTAATTGTTTTACCTATGCAGAATCACCACATTTCATTATATTATTATAGGAAATGTTGAGATTCAACAGTCAGAAACGAAGTTTCTAGATAGTTGATAACATTAGTGGCAATTCTAGACATTCATTATTTTTATTATATGAAATGTATAGAATTGCCACTAATTATAATCTTAAATGATTTCATCATCTGATGATTTCATCATCAAGAGACTTTGTCTCTGGGTTTGTTAATCATTGAACCACCCATTAACGCTCCACACGTGAAACTTCAACATAGCGGTTCGTGAATCAGAAGCGGTGCTATCATTACCGCCGGGATATTCTTGTCTCGTATCGATGAAATCTTTCCAATGAGGATCATCTATAAAATCTGATTTAGGCCATATTGGATAAGTAACTGTGTAGTCTGATCTTGTTGTGTGTTTGTTGTCTGAGGTTAATGATGCTCCAAAACCTCTGTAGATGGTTTTAATCTTTTCGAGAATATTTCTGGTAGTTAATTTATTAGTCTGGAGTCTCGCTTCAGGAAATATGCTTGACCAGTTACTAATCAGATTATTATATTCACGCATAATGTCAGGATCGTCGATCATATTCTTGATGCGCGTTCTAAGATCTGATCCTGATACCGATACTGATGTTATCATTATATCGTCAGGCACGATATCTGGTAAATTCAACGCGGTTAGAAATTTTCTTATTATCGTTAGTTTTTCTTTAGGACTGATTTTATCCGATCTAAATACTTCTCTCGCGGTTGCGCTACCGTTATTAAATTTATCAACTATGATTCGCTGAGCTCGTCTCATCTGTGTTGAGTTTTTGTAAAGGTGTTCTACTTGCTCAGCTGGCAATAAACTAACATCGCATTGACACATATAACTAAGGAACGATTTCTTTGCCTGGTATGGTTCTAGATTTGTATTAGGATCATACTTGTAATACTGAGGAAGTTCTTTGTAATTTGGATCGTCATCATCAAGCAACTCTGTTGCTTGTTTGATTCGCTCGCCTATCGATGTTTTTAGAAATTCATCGACGTTAATATCGTTATCATAATCGATTTTATTATCATTTTTGTTTTTTCTCAACCACGTCTCGTAATCATCTACGGTCGGTTCTATTATTTCATAGCCCGTATTTCTCATCGCGTTGATCAATCGCGGCGTGAAGTACATAATGGAATTATTCTCGTCGATGATGTCACTGATATAAGCGAATCCGAATGATGTTTGTAATTCTCCAGCGCTAGGAATTCTGTATAATTTTGTGTCGTTGTCGATTAGTCTTTCTCGATCCACGATAACATTTTCAATGCCTTCACGATATATCGGTAGTTTACGAGATCGTTGCTTTCTCGTTGACGAATAATGTATTTCATTGACGCATCGAAATCTGTGGATAGCCTGCTTGGTCGCCTCAACAGATCCTAATTCTTCTGAGAACACGAACATAGTCTTGAATCGTTCATCAACTATACTAACTCCAGCTTCGAGAGTATGGTTGCTGATAACAACATCGATGTCATCGAACGCGTGATTGATATCGCTGAAGTCAGATTTCTTTTGAGCGGGATCTGTATCGGCGTGATAATATCTCACACGATATCCTAGATGTTGAATGAGCTTAGCTAAACTCTCAACGGAGTACTCGGTCCGCTGTTTGTTATGCGTGAATATAGCGATTTTGTCATTACTAGTGATTCTTTTTAATCGTTCACGAAGCGAGGTTATATTATTATCGTGGGAAAGTTCGATATGGAATTTCTTATCTTGATCGGGTTTATAATCGTTAATGATAAATTTCATTGATGATCGTCCTAGCTTATCGCGGAATAATATTAGATCGTCATCGTTAGCATCTGCGTCTAGAACGATTAATCGTTTGCATGTCGTTACTAATCCTATAAATTTATCCCATCGTTCTTTACTGCGTTTAGCTGAGCTGAATTGTTGTCTGCGGATACCATGCCATTCGTCGACAATAAGTACATCTGGAACTCCACGGATTCTATGTAGAGATTCCCATTGCACAACAACTCGACGTCTATCTCCAGGATTGAAAGTAATGCAACCATTGATATCCATGTAACTCTCGATGGAATAATCGGATTTGACTTTCTCCGTAATTGTCTTTCTATATGACATGAAACCAACGGACTGATCATCTCTTAACGATTTCCAGGCCGATTCGGATTTCCCCATTCCACACGCAGAACCGTCGATATAATCTTCGTCGTGAATAACTCTACAGCCTGGTCCTGATTCGTGTGTCGGTAACGCCGTGTATGTGTAATCGGCGTTCCTAGTAAATAGATATCCGGGGTAATGAAATCTACGTCTCGCGTTAATCAGATATTTTATATACTTTTTATCTTTTTTGATATCCGGTGACGCATCATTAATGATTTTATCATTAATGATTTTATCATTTATGATTTTATCATTTATGATTGGCAGTTGTAATTGTTTCCCAGATGATCTAGGACAGCAGATCGAATAATAATCATCGTTGATGTACACGAGACAATTATCGCATTTATCTTCGACGCAGTCATGTATCTCATCATACCCGTGTCGTCGTTCACAGATATTACACATGTGACCTGGTTCTCTCGATATAGTGAATCTATTTCCGGTGACGCTAATAACGTCGATGAGCTGATCGGGTTTGCCAGTGAGTATCGTGGATATATTAACGATGTCTGCGGGAGGAATTTCATCGTTAGTGACATTGTCACTAGCATCGCTTCTATCATCGTTTCTAGAGACATTGTCTCTAGATACTTTAGTATTCTTGCGATTAGGTTTGTTTGGAACTTCTACGACAATGATATTCTCAACGCGATCAGGTTGAATACAAGTTGGACAGACTAGCAACATGGAAGCGAGGAAACTCTCATGATTGTGTGAAATTAATTTTTTGCATAATGTTTCTTTGCCCGGTTTGTAAGATCGCGTGTTATTTAACTTAATGCTATGAAGACCAGCTTGTCGATCAACATTCCAAACGATATGTTTATCGTTATATGCACGACTCGTTAAATCTCGTTGTTGATCAAATGTCACTAGCGCTGATTTACAAAGAATATGATAACCGCTGTTAGTTTCGAATAAGAATACCTGATCGCGATCGCAATTACATAATGTAGCGAAGTAGTCGATGATGTCGCTAGTATTAATTAATTCGTCTGTTGTTATTATGTCTATGCGATCGCTATATCGATATCCAGTTTCTTTACGCACGTACTTGGTGTCTAAGTCAAACACCGGATATCTAAGCCTGAATTTGGGAATTATTTCTGTTACCGAGGATTCGTTGATAAAGTTCCTAGCGAACTCGTTAAATTCATCATCGTCTGAGAACGCGTAGAATTTATTAAAATGTTGAATGATTATTCCTCGCTTGTAGATGTTAGTAATAATGTCTCTAGAGACAGAGTCTCTAGAGACAGAGTCTCTAGAAGTATTGCTTCTAGATTCCACTTCAGAAGCATCGTTAGAATCGCTGATTCTAAAACTTTCTATAGCATCATGTTTTGTAGTATAAACGATGGTATGTTCTGTCATGGGTATGATTATAATATATACAGAATATACTTCTAATTGAAAAATGATTAAAATATTTTTATTATATAATAATGCCATTTCAAACAGGACCTAATAATTGTCGCTGGGTAATCCAAGGATCGACTAAGACATGCGGAAAGTCGTGCATGTGAGAATACTGCGGCCATCATAGCCACATGATAAGAACTGGATCAAGAGGAAATAGACCGTGTCTGCGATGCGGTAATGGAGTGCGAGGAGAGATACAGATTTGTACGGCGTGTGGTGGTAACAAATACAGAGTGATGTTGTTATATTATAATAATAGGAAGCCGAAGTATATGCCTCATAAAGACGCTCCACCAACAGCAGCTGAGTATGTAAATAAATATCTGTTAAGAGACTCTGTCTCTATCGCTGATTCTGACTCTAGAAACTTCGTTTCTGACTCTATCGCTGATTCTGACTCTGTCTCAAGAAGCTTTGCTTCTAACGAAGTTTCTAGAATCGCTGATTCTAAAGATGACCCTGTGGTATGATGGCAATTCTAGACTATCATTATTTTTATTATATGAAATGTATAGAATTGCCAGCCTCGTTTTCGATATGCAGATTTACAACATTCATTTATTTTATTATAGGAAATGTGGTGAATCTGCAGCCTCGTTTTCGATTATTGTGGTGAATCCATAATCTCGTTTTCGATTATTATGGTGAATCTGCAGCCTCGTTTTCGATATGCAGATTTACAACATTCATTTATTTTATTATAGGAAATGTGGTGAATCTGCACAGTGTTAATTTTGATAATCTGATGCAGTGATTCTATCATGATGGTATTTTGTTGTACATTTTTTTTTCAGTCTCTCGATGTAATCCTGAGGGGTGCATTTTAATTTTTTACAGATCTCTTTTATTCGCTTTACTTCGTCTTTTATTCTGAATTCTTCCTTTTCTTGTATTATTTGTTGTTCTCGTTGATTTATTATTTTTTGATCTTCTTCGAGATTGATCACCGCGGGAAGTACTTTAAAGTAATTGTGTAAATACTCACGAGCGGTTGGAGGAATGTCTCTGATAAAACCTCGCCGTGGAATTCTGTGTTGATAATAATACATTAACGCGCTATATTTATTACCGCCACATTTAGCGCATATAACAGCACGAGATGCTAATCCGCATTTGAGACATATTTGCAATCCCGGAGATTTTTTAATATTTTGATTATGCTGAGCGCAGTATTCTCCGCGACATGGTCTATTACAAAGTGAAGAAGTCTTTAACAACCAAATACATTTGTTCATTATAATATTTTATATTTTATTTTTTAATTGTAGAAAAACTTCTTGTATCTTATTTATGTATCGATGAGTCAACGATAAATGATATAAGCAGCAGAAAGGGTGTACAGACCTTTTGGACAATGAATATGTTTGCTAGAATTGAAAGATAGTAACTATCTTACAATTTGGCCAAGGACAATATTTTGTAAGCAAAAAAATATGTTTCGTTTTAAGCAAACATATGTGAATTCCAACTGTAGGGTACACCCTTTCTGCTGCTTAGGGGCCTCCACAGGGTTTAATCTGTTACAATCAGTTTGGATTTCTTGCAACGACAAATACCTGTATATATCATTTAAGTGTATAGATATCAATAGTTCCAATGTCATGGTCCGGGGCGGGGGACAGTTCGTGGTGCAATGGATTATCATCAGAGTGTGTGTGTATATATATATATATATATATATATATATATATATATAGAGAGAGAGAGAGAGAGAGAGAGAGAGAGAGAGAGAGAGAGAGAGAGAGAGAGAGAGAGAATTAATGTGTGGGGATCTCAGTTGTTTCCAAGTTGTGACCCAGGGGCTAGGCTCCAGAAGGTAAAGACAGACACACGGGGAATGTCCTAGGGGCAAACATGGTCTGAAAAGAAATATAACTGTCTACTTATGCACTATTCCACAGATATCATCTTCTGTCACAGTATATATATACTCTGAATTCTATGACAATATGTAGAAAATCGATAGTGCACTTTACCTTCCCCATCACTACAAGTGGATTAGACTTCAAATTGATGAAAAAAGCAAAGCAAAGAAAGAAAGATATGTAGTTTCACTCCCTACAACATAAAGTATTAAACGTTTTATCCAAGCCCTACCACTGGTTTTCGAGTTATGGAATTGCGCAAAAACATTCGCATTGAGTGGACGATTCAACCGATACAGCCTTTTCTCAGAAAAAAAGACGAGACAGTGCATTGTAATCACTAACAGGCATCAACAGAGTACTAAAACATTAATAGCTATGACTGCTTCTTCCTGACATGGTGATTACAGCTGTGAAAAATGTAAAATAAAACTACCAACGAAAAGAAAACGAAAAACAAAAACTCAACCGCTGTTCGCAATGACACACGACCTAGTCATAAACGGTAATCGCATAGATTTAATTCTATCAATACTTTTAAGCTGCGAAATCAGGAAATGCTTTATGAATATAATTTTTATTATCACCACCTTCTTCATCATCATCATAATCATCGTGGTCGTCAACAACATCTTCATTGTTATTGACGAGATCATTCTCATTATCGCCATCGTCTTCATCGCATCATCACCACTATCGCCATTATCCCCATTATCATCCAGCATCATGATAATGATAATCGTCATCATTACCTTCACTATCATGGTCATTACCATCATCACCGCCACCACAATCATCATCATCATCACCATCATCGTCATCATCAACATCATAATTATCATCATCACCATCATTATCGTCATCATCATCATTATTATTATTATCGTCGTCATCGTCGTCGTCATCATCATCATCATCATCATCATCATCATCAAGCGGATACCAATTCCTTATGCGGTCTAAGATATTTGCCTTGCCAGTGATAAATGTAATGTCTGAGAAGTTGAACAACTTACTCATCCAAGTTCTTGATGCGGCTGATGATCATGGACGCAACACAAAATTTTGCCATTAACTTTTCTCCGTGGCTTTTTTCAGTATTTGCCCTAGGAAGAGTAGGACTTTTGAATTCACTGTTTTCTCCTCTATTCACAAACTCTGCAATCTCATCCAGCAGAAGCCATGCATACTCAGCTTCCCTGGCAAGAAAATTGAGACAGGACATTCCCAGCAAATACTAGTTTTCTTTAACGTCAATGGATTTTCCTAACTTACAAAATAAACACGAAAAGCAGCATTAAAATAAAAATAAATACTTGATCAGTGCAATAATTGCGTAAGCTGTAATAGGTTTTCATCATGTTCTAAAGTATGATATTAAGGTGCATTTTTAATAGTACAGTTGGAACTAAAGTTTTAGATATGTGTGATCCGCTTTAGGTTATACATAATACAGTATAATGGAAAACACAGTAGCTTAATCATGTTCTTCGACTTAACGTGTTCATGTGCACTGTACACAAATAAAGGCAATAAATAATTTAGTTTTATTATCGTCATATAAGAGAGAGAGAGAGAGAGAGAGAGAGAGAGAGAGAGAGAGAGAGAGAGAGAACGTTGATGGTTGTGAGTGGATCTGGTAAAGTATTAGCCAATATGTTACTGTCACTCAGTAGACAATCCAGTACGCACTAGTGTCCTTGAACGTCAGAACGTTGGGCATATTCGAAGACGTGGTACGGGGAGTTTTGAATATGGCGAGAGAAGGGATATCAGATTGTCTGAAGAGATATAGCGCTTAAGAGGATAATATAATCAAACATTATGTTTCCGGTGCCATAAGTATATATTTAAATCTAAAATTTAGACATTACTGTTGTGTTTGTTGTATTCACTGAGCTATTTTTCAGACAAAAATGGGTATACATACCTTTCTCTTTCAATGTATAACCTGCCGATCTCTTTAGTGTTTGAAAAGCAAGATTCCGCAATGTTTTCTTTTGTGAGACTTTCTGGCGGCTTTGGAATCAAGTTTTCTATTTTCCGCTTTTTCTTTGAGTTATGAACGAAAGCTTCGTGAAGGTCATGAATAAGTTGCTGCAAATAGTTGTTGACTGCCTGAAGCCTTTCATTCTCACTGTGGACGTCAACAAATAATAATAATAATAATAATAATAATAATAATAATAATAATAATATTATTATTATTATTATTATTATTACAACAAAACAAAACTGATTATTTTTTGTCCTAGTACAACCTTCACGCTGACTTAAATTTGATAGAATCATTATAACATACGGAAAGCTTCCACAATTAGCAGGCAAAGTAAACATCGACCCAACATTGAAGAATTTCGACGTAGGAGTTTTAAAATTAAAAACAAAATTGAAATCCTTACTTCACAGGCGATTTCATAAATGGCAATATAATAAACATAGAATACTAGGAAATAAGGGTTATATTACATAGCAAAGACGCTTGGGCATTTAACAATAGCAACGTGTTCTAATGGTTTTGACAAAACGCATTTTATCGCTGTAGCGGTGAATCATCCTATCGATGGAAAAGCTATTAAACATCAATAAATTTTACCTTTTTAATTCCTTTTCTCTTTCTATATGCTCTCTTTCTTTTTCTTCATACCGCCGTTTTAAGTCTCCACTTGGCAAAATAAGAAATAAAATAGTTTTGATAACCGAATGTCACTTGTGTGGATATAAAAAAAAAAATATCATATTATAATAGTTCGTGTCATTAAATGAACCGCATGGAAATTGACGAACCCCCACCACACCCCCAATTTGTTCAAAGTATCAAAAAAGACATATTTGTATTGATGAATTAGATCATAATAATGTAACTGTTTGTATCAGTGCCGTATATGGCAAGACTTTGATGGCTGACTTGTCCGTCTGTCAATAGTAGTTTTCCTTAAATTCATAAAATACGCCCTCCCCTCCGCTTTCGCACCTCAGGGCCTGCGTTGACTTAGTGCCGGACTTGTGATCACAAATGTGCGGGTTCGCAACTCTACCATCGGATCAGTCTAGGGCCGGCTACTGCACTGTGCCCATCTGACGGGCACTTAACCAAATGATCTTGGAAATAAATACCACTCATGTGTTGCTGTACCGTAAAATATCAAACCAAATCGACTCAAACCCCTTTTGCATTGAATGCATTTGTCTTTAGCCATAGTTATAAAAAGAAAACAGGATGGAAGGATTATAATTCCTAGGAATGCAGGACGGCAACTTAGATTTTGCTTGCTTAAGAATTTGAGGAAAAAAATAATTTAGATAAATAATAAATCAAATTGATAATGGAAAAACGTAATAATAATAATAATAATAATAATAATAATAATAATAATAATAAATAATAATAATAATAACAATATTAATAATTGTTGTTGTTGTTATTATTATTATTATTATTATTATTATTATTATTATTATTATTTGGACTCGAGCTAGCATCATCAATAGATGCATCATGCCTATGACATATATATATATATATATATATATATATATATATATATATATATATATATATATATATATATATATATATATGCAGTTAAATTCAACAAAATTCACCATGATCTGCGAACAATATAGATATGATCTACAAGTTGCGAATGGACCAAATCACGTTTTAAGTCTAACATCACTTATGTCAGTTAAACCCATCACATTTAGCTTTTCCGTGAATTTTTAGTAAAACATCCGTAATTTAATATGCAAGTTTAGCATGTCTAATTACCACCGCGCTATCGCTCTATATGGCAAAAGAAAAACACAAAAAAAAAACGTTGTTTTTCACTGATATTCCCATATCCTTTATCAGACGTTTGTAAGGAAGAAACACAAAAAGGATGATGTCTCACACTGAGTCGTGTGTGCGTGTGTGTGTGTGTGTGTGTGTGTGTGTGTGTGTGTGTGATATATATATATAT
>JAECUM010068408.1:0-12366 GCA_016617855.1 Megalonaias nervosa
ATATCTTACCGCATTACTGAATTTACATATACTTCAGTATATATATATATATATATATATATATATATATATATATATATATATATATATATATATTAAACGACCCTGTTATATTACAAAACTAAACAGAATCGTCTATCATGAACCATTACGATATGTTATATTTACACTTTGGTGCTGGAGCCACAATGAAACCCTTTATCTCTTGGGTCACATTTGTTTGTTTATCCCTGCCTAACCTCAGAAGTATTTGTCACCACACTTGATAAATCGCTTGTACATGTACATACTATCAGCATGAGGGTTTTTCACACCTTCCATGCCATTGCGGTTAATTGACAAGGGCCAAATATAGAAGAATCTCAACTGAAGATAACGTATGTAATATTTTTAAAACTGTAACTGCAACCACATTATACTGATACATAATGAATCTGATACATTTAGGCTTGTGACACAATGTTCACGCAGTGGTGGGAAATGTTTAATTCAAAGTAATGCAGATATACCATGCCGAGTCACATGCAAGTACAAACAATTTCAATTAAATCACAAACTGCACACATACTTATACATGCCAGGGATGATTTTACTCCACTTGATTGAAGAAATAAAACCATGCTCACAACTTCGATATTATATATATATATATATATATATATACAAATAACATGCATTTAAAGTGTTGGTATAAAGCAATTTGATATACCAATACTATTGGTATATCAAATTGTGATCCGCCCATGGCGCAATAATACGCATATATAAACATTCTCGCGAGCGTCTGCAGTTGATTCTAGATCAATGATCAATTTCCACACATTAGTCAATAGTGACGTATGAAAAATAATGATGAAAGTATTAATAATCCCCGTTTTCTAAATTAATTTAATATGGTACACATTTTCATCACAATCCTTTCTGCTTTCTGTTCTCCCTCCCCTCTCAAGCATAACGGACAAACTGCGCAGAAATGTGGAATGAGAGAGAAAAGGAATTTGGGCTGGATTAAAACCTTGAAATAGAAATTACACCAAGTAACCTACAAGAATATGGTTCGTCCTAACGATACGTGTGCACTTTCCTTGGGATTTATCAACAGTGTTTATCAATGATACAATGTTGCAAACCAGTAAATTCCTCGGTTACGTGGTACACATAATGTGATATATTTAATGTAATGCTTTTTTTTATTATTATTATTTTTTCTTAAACATACCATAATGTTCTAAAAAATCGAATATTATTATTATTTAAATATGAAAATGTCCAAAGCTTTCTCTCTCTCTCTCTCTCTCTCTCTCTCTCTCTCTCTCTCTCTCTCTCTCTCTCTTGACCATCGTAGCAGGATACGGGCTAAAATCTATGAAATGGCGAACGTAGAGGATTTTCCAACAATATCTCTGGACTTATGAATGATGGTAAAAGTTAAGTCAAACCGACCAAAGCATGAGAGACAGACAGACAGTCAGAGACAAGAGTTTTAAAGTCAAACCGACGAGAGAGAGAGAGAGAGAGAGAGAGAGAGAGTTTGTGGGTCGGTTGTACTGTTGCTAAAGCAGAATAATGACTTAGATCAACTGTAAATATATTAAAATATTTTAATTACCTCTTGTTGGTTCGTCAGTTGGCTTAGTTTCTATTCCACATTAATCTCCATGCGCCGGTATTAGAATGGTGTAGCTATCCAAATGTTGCTACTGCCCTTTTTTTATCATTAAAACCATCTTTCATGTTTACATCATAAGTGTGTATTATATTAATTTAATCAATGTGGAGAAAAATAGAAACCAAGAAAAGAAAACAATCAACTTATCAATATGCGGAGGTGATTGTATATAGCCACTACGGCAGAGAACTACATTTTGTAGCGGACACACTAGGGGATGTGAGAAGTTCATTCATTAGGTCAATACACGGCTGCCTGTAGTAAATCTGAACTCCGTTCAAAGGCAAATATATGTATTTGTATGTGATATAAATAAAATATATGAACAGTATGTACGCTGTATCAATGATATACCACACGTTGTATAAATTTTTCATTAAAAGGAAACTCAGCAAGCTTCGTTTCCTTTTAATGAAAAATTTATACATCTCGTGGTTTATCATTGATACAGCGTACATACTATACATATATTCTATATATATGTGTGTGTGTGTGTGTGTGCGTGTGTGTGTGTGCAACTAGATGAAAGTGTTAATACCTGGTTTAATGTTTAATAGATCACAAGACTGTGTCATTATGTCAAAATGAAAGTCTGCTAAATTACATGTATTTTCCCTCCCCAAAATTGTCCATGTGCACCTATGTGAAATGCAGACAAACTGTTTTGGGTTCCCTTTTGATATTACATTCCTAAAGGTATGGGGTTATACACATACTCATAATGATGTTCTCACACCCACATATTTAGTAAAACATGTGATAGAAATAACTGTAAATTACAGCATCGCCATTAGGCCAAACATTATTAGGAAAATGCATCTTAGTATAAGAGTTTGTTTTACTTTGAGAAATGGGACCTGGGAAGTGCTATAAGGTTTTAGTGAAATTTTATATTAGCATTGTTGTAAAGTTTAAATTAGAAGATGTACCAAACAATGTCATATATGAAAACATTAAAAACCATACAAACATCTTCACAAGTAGAAACTCGGATCATTGGATTTCCATGACCTAAGTACGGGTTACCGTTTGATAAAATGGAGTCATTTTTATGTGGATTTTCTGATCGTGGGAAAACAATATGATATTTGGTACCATGGGTTAAAGTGAATGAGTTCCATGTACAAGTTGTTTTGATAAGCTTGTGCATCAGAAGTTCAACAGGTGGTAATACTCACTCCTACATTGTAAGACATACACTTCTCATATTTAGTTAATACACTGGTCAATCCATAACTGTCATAAATATGAAGTTTGATGTCTAGCATTGTCTAACTATATTATACCACAGGTGTTTGTTACAAATTAAATGAAGAGTATCTGTCAATTCTATTGTTACAAGTCTAGATTCCCCAGCCCCGTCTACACTTACTGATGCTCTTAATACCGTTGGTAACGATCCCCTCTATTCCAACAACTATCTCTGCTTACCCAAGTTAATTTTATCTCTACGTTGTAAAATTTCCTTTCCTGGCATGAGATAGTTTACGAAATGACGTAATTCATTATTAATTATTCAGTGCAATCATCTATAACATGCTACCGAATATTTATTCCTAAAATTTGACACGAAACCTAATCAATTAGTGAACACCTTACCTTTGACAGGCTGACCATGTGATGTACATCCAGACGGTTGGTGTGGAAGTTTTTTGATGTGTTCATTTGAATCATTTCTTCTTAGCAAACAAACAAATTCATTTCGTAAATTATTGATTTGTGATGTGATTTGATGTGATTATGATTTTTAACGTAGCTTTAACAATTTTTCAGTCATATCGCTACGATATCTGCAGTGTGGCAGTTTATAGTGATGTCTAGCACTGGGGCATCATGCCGCAGACATGTAGCATGATGTCCCACCCAGTCACATTATCATGACACCTGGCCGACCAGTCCTAACACTAACCTTTTAATGCTGAGCGCCAAGCTAGGCAGCTGTTAGTACCATTTTGCTAAGTCTTTGGTATGACTCGACCGGGGATCGAACCCACGACCTCCCGCATCCGAGGCGGACGCTCTAACCACCAGGTCACCGGAGCAGTCAAAATATTGATTTGTTGAAAACGGTAAAATCAAGATGGGAATTGATCATGATGCCATGTAGATCCCATGGCACTACCAGATGGGATTTTTGGGCGGTTATTTTTCTTCAGAATGCCAATTCTAAAGCCAGACTAAGCAGAACAAGTACAGACATTTACAAAAAAAATCTAAATACAATTGGGTTATCCCCCGTTCATGAGCATAGCTAATGTCGGCCTACAACAGTGCACATGCTTAGTGTACTTAAGATTTATTTCAGAAATTTTGCCTTCGAAACCTCTGTCATATTATAACAGTAAATGTGATAGTGCTACTAATCTTGTATTTATGCTCTCTAATGTGAACATCTATTAAGATAACGCTATTTTATTCTTTCGAATGTTTCTGTCATTTATTGAATTTCTTTATTTCCCATCAAGGACCCCAATTTTGAGTCCATGCAAAGGACTGAATATTCACGAGTATGTACAAGTGTGTGTATGAGAGAGAGGGATAGTTGCCTTCCATGGTTATTCTAAGCAAAGAAAAGTACAAAAATCATTACCTTTACTCATTTTGTATTGCAGTTTAAATATGCAGTTCTTCCAAACGGGATTTCCTTGCAAGTTGCAATAATCTACGGCATTTCCTATCAACCCCCGAATTTTGTACAATGTAAATCTTGGTCATTGCAGACTACTTGCTGATAATGTCGACAGAAAAGGACAAAAACGAGTGCTGCAATTTACGTATTCTGGGTATACGTTCTACATCCTATCGCTTCACAGACGTAGCAGCTCATATCGGTGTTTACAGTTTACCTATCAGTCATACATGTGCTATACAACACTACAAAGATCTGAATAGGATACTGCCCTCTCACTGGTCGACCGAAAATGACGTACCATACCTAGCGATAACTTGATTTTCACTTTCAACTAACTAATAAGAGATAATATTACATTCAGTGCCTATCATGTGCACAATAACTGGCCGCGACCACGGCCAATTTGAGCTGTAGCGTGGAATAATGTTACAGCATTCCAAAAAGGTATGATAGTATAGCAAACATTAGGAAAACATACACGGTGGAATGCTTGAGCTTGACATCGGTACTAAATTGATTAGGCTACGAGAGGTTTAACTTGCAATATCAGCGTTGATTCTTCAATAGGTCGAGCGAGAAGGAAGAAAAATGTCCGCCTTTGAAGTTCTTTTTATAACACATGTATGACTGATATGTAAATTCTAAGCAACTATACGAGCCCCAGTGATCGCATGCAACTGTACGAAGCGACTGTAACTGTATTCTCACGCTGGTTTAAAAATAGACGCACAGGGTCCACCGAGAACAATAGCAAACAAATGCTCTTTCGGTTACTATGGACAATTGTGGATTAGCTTTATGAACATATTTTGGTAGCTTTATCACGCTCAGTATGATAACACTGCTCATCGAAACTTTATATTGAGTAAATACTTCATGGTTGAATTGTATATATGAGAAGAATGTTGGAAAATATTTCTTCATGTCTTTTTCTTATTTCTCGACAGCCATAAACCATGGGAATGTGCACGTGAACACAGAACTGATGTCACAAAATAAATGTTAACCATCTCGTATGTATAGTTTGCATCATATAAAGACAAATGGAGAGGGGCAGAACATGGCCTGTGTCCAGTGTAGCCCTTTCTTGTCCGTAGTCCACACAATCTCTTACAAAGCGATCTTGGGATCGATTATAAAAAATATATATATCTATATGGCAAACTGTGAATCAGTCCGAAAAAATCTCATCAGGAAAACATGGGATTGATCCCTATATTCTACTACCAAAATTATTTGGATTTCATCCCCAAAAGCCTTTTTCAAAAAGCTTGGGTTTGTTTCGAAAAATCTATTAACAGGACAACTTGAGAGTAATTCCAAGAAGGTTTTACCAAACTTGGATTCAATCACAAAATATTTTACCAGGACAACTTGGCACCAGGCCCAACAAATACTTTGAGGCAAGCTTAAGATGAATCCCAAATGCCAAGCTAGCTGAAAATTCAAAAAAAAAAATGTCTTACGAAATTTGCCGATAAATAATATTTATAACTAGCAAACTTCTGATCGGTCACAAGCATCAATTTCAGGTCAGCTTGGGATCGATCCCAAATGTCTCTTTATAAGAAAAAAACTTGGGGTTAGTTTCTAACGCATGGTAGCTTGCAAAGCTAGAATAGATTCACAGCAACATCTTTTAGGAAAATTGGAGCTTGATCCCAGTTTCTTTATTACTTCGACCAGTACCAAAACATGAGTGCAAAGAGCCAATATTGTTATGAAACGTCTCTAATACGATGGCTACATTAATTAGATGCATGTGAATTTGTTTCTGGATAGTGGCTCTTCGAAAGAGGAATTACCAATCTCTTTCCTCAACTGAACAGGAGGAAGAATAGTTTAAATTCAACTTTTATGGATAATATATTCTGCAAAAACATCAATAACTCAGATATTGTTCATTGTATAGTTGGGATGTATATAGAAACTCGCTCAATCTCGGGTGTAACATGCCGTGTGTGTGACCTCGGGCACGTAAAAAAATCTCTGGAAAGCCCGATTTACAAGTCACGCGGTATACACATCACCGCACAGATTCTTAAGATATGGTAATGATGGATATGAATATACTGATATGCTATTTTACCCTTAGCACAGGCCCCAATAATTTATATAGTTCTTTTATCACGGGGAAATAAAACCAAGTTGAATGGCTCTCTGCTCTTAACAACCCTCAGTTCCTATCTCTGGCTGGTATGTTGACTCATACTGCATAAGTACAGTTTATTCTTTTAATCTCTTATCAATGCCCTCCCCCAAAATCAAAACTCATAAGGAACGACACGCAAAGCTCAAACCAAAATGTGAATAATGTCAGATTATAGAACTGAAAGGAACAACTACTTACCACTGTTGAGTACAGTAGAATCGCAAGATACGCTCCTTTCTCACCCGTGGCAGCCTATGAGCATATGTCCTCGTTTCTTACGAATTTGTATATATCTGCTTAACCAATCAGCGTGAACGCGAGCAATATAGTTTGTACTAACCTTGTGCTAAGAATAAACCATGACACGCCTTTCCATAAAAGTAGCTGCACCGCAGGTTATTAGCGGATATGTGTGCACGCCCTAGTCTCGTGATACACGTTATCTGAGCGCAACACAGTTCATTCAATACTTGCTCGGACATGTTGATCTGTGTACCGCCATGTTCGTCCGGAGTTCTGGAAGGGTCCATTAGTGATATAGCACTAAGCCTTATGGCTACCGTTATACCACTTTTAAAAAAGCATGACCTTCATCGTCTTTATTTTAATTTCTCCTTTCATTTAACATGTCCTTGTCAACAACAAAAGAAAAACATATGAATAGAAATGGTATACAATTCATGTAATCAATATATGAATATAAAGGAACGTACAATAACCAGCTTTGGATAAAAATAATACAAAAAACAGCAACAACAACAACAATAATAATAATAGTTACAAAAATGGAAATTGTTCAGATGATCTATTTCACTGGTTCCATTCGTAATCTTAAACGATATTTTAAATAATTGCTGAATACCTCGACTTCAGTGTATTATTTGTGATTTTGTGGAAGGTCAATCGTAAATTTATTGAATTCTCTGAAACTATTTATTTCTTTTCAACACCCATATTTAAGTGCCTAAAATAGCATTACATCATTCATACAGTCACTTTACGTGTATTATACAAGCACATTATTTTCAATGGCTGCCCTTGTGTATATAGGTATACTCAAATAATGTATTCAACTTCTCTTTGAAGAAAGGTAAAATATTCTTTTTAGATCCATGAGGAAAGCACGTGTGCCTCATATTTAACTTGTCAATAGCGTCTTAGTTTATTGGAGCATGACGCACGCCCTAACAACACTACCATACCTTTCATAACAAATGTATCCATTTGTGCATTGTTTTCATTTTAAAAGTAACCTAATGTTCCAAGTCTGACATTAAATATTACGACATTGGCAACAGCATGGACATAAATCATTACTTTATTTAGGGAAAAGTATATTGTACGTAGGGGGAAAAATTAAAAATACCTTTTTTTGCCAAAATATAAATGATTGGTAATGTCAGCTTTCAATGGTTAAACATTTTTTTCCATAAGTAACCTTTAATATCTAAATAAGACCAGGGCATTATGAAATGCAATAACAGAATTTTAAAACATGTCAACACAGACTGGTGCACAGCATAAACTAGATCTTAATAAAATGTTGAAATGCAATTGCAATTACTTGACTCTTGCAAATCTTGCAATATTTGACTCAAACAATAAATTAGTTATTTATATTTTAAAAGTTATTGTGAATTCCATAGTAATTTTTAATTATCCAAACACATCATCGAATTATGTAAAAAATATTTATTTTACCTCTGTTCATCCATCCCTCTGTCCATTCATAAACCTTGCTATATATTGTACATGACTTGTGGTTATATTTCAATAAAATCGAATATCAGCTCTTTCATTGCACCTCAATATAGCCCTCTCCCAGGGTTTGCAAGCAATAATTAGATATTACGAAAACCTTACACATTGTATGCATAATTTTAAATTTAGAAAACAGTATATAATATACTGAACACTATTTTATTGTGCTCATACTATAAGTAATTATAAATAATAATTTGTATTTTGCTCTTTATGGCTACTTTTGTGAAAATTAAACACAATTTCATTACCAATAGGTAATTTAAATGGTGTTCTGTTGAAACAATACTAGGAGGGTAAAGGTCAACATAAGTCAAATTAAAATGTGGCCAAAGAAGCCAAGTCTTCTACCATGACTATAATAACAATTTCCAAATTACGAATGATTGAAATCTAATTTTTCTAAAGCCCCTTCTCCACTGGTCAGCACATGTATCATTTGTAAACCATAATTAGTTACCTCACTGAAGAAACGTTTAAACTTCAAATGAAGAACTAAATAAATTTTGCATACGAATATTTTTACGTTGATTATTCTCTCTCTCTCTCTCTCTCTCTCTCTCTCTCTCTCACACACACACACACACACACACACACACACACACTTTTAATACATTCAAACATGAAATTACATTATGGGTTTTGTTTCCATTGATTTGTAATTGGCATATAATAAGTATGCTAAATCTTTACTTCAGCTTATGTTGGGATCAGAACAAAGCTAAAAGAGAATCAGGCATCTATATTCAGTAGCATTTTGTTATTTAATGTACGAAAGGATGCCGAAAATAGCAAAAATATGAACAAATTACAGATAATACAAATATGTAACGTTTTATATTAAAGTATGCTATGGGGCTAACAACACCAGTGTGGATCAAATTAATGCTATATATGGCAGACTAGTCGGTATTGTAGTGCATTTCTTCACACATTTCTCACACATACGCCCATCCTGAAAAAATAAAAAATAAAAAAATTAAAAAAAAAACAAAAAAAAAAAAACTACTTATTATCTCTTGTGTAAGGTAAAAAGTAATCGTATGGTTATGAACATTGTATTCAGATAGTGTATCTTCAAATTTTAACACAATTAACTTCTTTTTTTTTACAGTGGGACTTTTTAATATACTGTAATCCAATAATTCCACAAAGAAAAAATCGTTTGCAAATGTTTCGATACAACGTAGCTTGTGCCTGGTGAATATGAAATACGTATGCTTCATTTTCTAAAGAAAACCAAGAACAAGTAAAAAGAGAAAGGGACAATATGTTCACAAATACTCAGCAAACAAGGGATTGTTGAATAGTAATATCACGTGAAATGCCTGCTACACAGTCTAGCCAACAGGCATTGACGTTTATATTGTATATATTCCCTATACAATTCTTTAAAACTTTATATAAAGAGAGAGAGAGAGAGAGAGAGAGAGAGAGATTTTCAAAATGGCTGCCATGGTTGCAGTAATGTTCGTTACAGCCGCACACATCTGACATCATAAGAAACCATCCAGTGAAAACCTCAAATTGATATGGCTTCGCATTCATATGGTATCACGGTAACAATTGTTTTTCCATAGACCTCAATGCTAATGTTTTGTGAAATAAATTTACTTTCTATCCTACCTCAGCATGCATGTCACCCACTGTCACAGAGAACAATGTTAGATTGTCAATTTGACAAGGACAGAACCAGGTACTCCATTGCATTTAAGAGAGATAACTCTGCTGGAACTAGACAGGGGTAAGAGTTATCTAGTTACACCAGACACATTTTCAGTCATGTGTACCACATTTTAAAAAAATCATAAAAAATACAAAATGTGATATAATTATGAATTAACATAATCTCACATGTTGCCAAGAGGCTCAACATTTTTTTAAGCCTAACAGAAAGTACAACTCTTACATAATGCACCAATCACAGCTAGTTTTGTGGTTTATTTCTGAATGCAATGTTCCCTACACCTTAAGCTCCGCCCACCTGGGGTTGTACAATTGGTACCGTTATACCATATGGAGTAGAGATAACACCATTTTAAAACTTGCTATCATAGTGGTCATATTGGATCGTCTCCGATTTCATTGAGGAACAACTTGATGTCATGAAAAGTTACTTGAACATATGAGTTTGTCTCATTATGCCAAATAAGGTCTGATATATTAATACTGTGGACATCTCCTTGATTTCAAAATAATGACACAGGGGCTAACTTCAGGGAGTAAAGATCAATATAACTTGCACATGTGATTGTTTCTTTTCGTGCACAGTGGGTATTTATATGATACATGAGTGGGGATCTATGTGTCTCTATAGTTTTCAAGTTATGTGTCAAACAATAAGTCCAGTTGAGGAAGCTGGGTGTCTAAATCCATTGCAGATGTAGGGTATCCTAAGTCTCGGACAATATTTTTATAAAGTGTGTTTGTTTGCAATAAAAACTATTGAATTCAAGCTGTCTAAAAAAAACGAAATCTGTTTTTCGGCCGCATGAATCTTTACCAACATAATAATAATGTACAATAAATAAATCCGTAATTATAAACAAAAGTGAACTTGATTTATGTCGCATTGTACAGAATATGCATACTATTTTAGTGCATTTATCCATTCGACAATAAATGTGTCAGCAATTAATCAGAAAGGAGAATATTTATAAATACTGACATGTATGCATTATCCCCTTTATCCAATATAGTACGATTAGTTTAACTTTATTTTTATGTTTCCAAATATTGTATTAGTTGAATGTGGCGGTGAAATTAAATGTTCGTACATACATTCGAAGTTTCCTTATCTGAACAATTTCGGGCTTCATCAGCTTTATTTTTTTTTTTTTTTTTTTTTCCTAGGAGGAGCACCTTCTATTCCCCCTAAGAATACCTCCTCCACCAACTATTTCGCTTGCATTTGCTTCTCTTACAGACCTTCCCCATATGTTACCGCATTATTGAGTTTACAGATAGTATATATATATATATATAAACATTAAACGATCCTGCTATATTGCAAAACTAAAGAGACTGTTCTATTATGAACCATTACGATATGTTATATTTACACGTTAGTGCTGGAGCCACAATGAAACCCTTTTTCTCTTGGGTCACATATTTGTTTGTTTATCCCAGCCTAACTTCAGAAGTAATTGTCACCACATTTGATAAATCGCTTGTACATGTACTTACTATCAGCATGAGGGTTTTTCACACCTTCCATGCTATTGCGGGTAATTGACAGGGGCCAAATATAGAATAATTTCAACTGAAGATAACGTATGCAATATTGTTAAAACTATAACTGCAACCACATTATACTGATACATAATGAGCCTGATACATTTTGGCTTGTGACACAGTGTTCACGCAGTGGCGGGAAATGTTTAATTCAAAGTAATGCAGATATACCATGCTGAGTCACATGCAAGTACGAACAGTTTCGATCAAATCAAAAACTGCACAAACAAATACTTATACATGCCAGGGATGATTTTACTCCACTTGATTGAAGAAATAAAACCGTGCTCACAACTTCTATATTATGTGTGTGTGTGTGTGTGTGTGTGTGTGTGTGTGTGTGCAACTAGATGAAAGTGTTAATACCTGGTTTAATGTTTAATAGATCACAAGTCTGTGTCATTATGTCAAAATGAAAGTCTGCTAAATTACATGTATTTTCCCTCCCCAGAATTGTCCATGTGCACTTATGTGAAATGCAGATAAACTGTTTTGGGTTCCCTTTTGATATTACATTCCTAAAAGTATGGAATTATACACATACTCATAATGATGTTCTCACACCCACGAATTTAGTAAAACAAGTGATAGAAATAACTGTAAATTACAGCATCGTCATTAGGCCAAACATTATTAGAAAATGCATCTGAGTATAAGAATTTGTTTTACTTTGAGAAAGGGGACCTGGGGAGTGCTATAGGGTTTTAGTGAAATTTTATATTAGCATCATTGTAAAGTTTAAATTAGAAGATGTACCAAAAGATGTCATATATGAAAACATAAAAAAGCATACAAACATTTTCACAAGTAGAAACTCGGATCATATATATATATATATGTTTGCAAAAATAATTACATCTTGCAATGACATTGAAGGTCAACGCACTTTTTTTTTTTTTTTTTTTTTTTTTTTTTTTT
>JAECUM010068409.1:0-12982 GCA_016617855.1 Megalonaias nervosa
CTCTTCAAAAGAGATTTCATTCAGTTATTTTTCATTATTACACTATAAAGATAGGAACATAGCTTGACATTAATCGATTCGCAACACATTAAATCTGTAGTATATATCTACAAAAGCCGAGAAACACAATGTCTAAACACATGAGTTAGAGAGCTCACTGCAAGCGAAAAATATAAGTAACGGAGATTAAGAGAGGGAAGGAAAAAATATAAAAAATAAAAAATAATTCGAATTATTACATTTGACTGAAACGATATAGAAGGATTATCACATTGGCTCTCACTTGGAACACTTGTGAATATTTTTATGATTGGAATGAAATGAGTTCATGTATGTATGTATGTATGTATGTATGTATGTATGTATGTGTATGCATGTATGTATGTATGTATGTATGTATGTATGTATGTGTATGTATGTATGTATGTATATATATGTATGTATGTATGTATGTATATATGTGCATGTATGTATGTATTTATGTATGCATATATGTATATATGTGTATGTATGTATGTATGTATGTATGTATGTATGTATGTATGTATGTGTATATATGTATGTATGTATGTATATATGTGTATATATGTATGTATGTATGTATATATGTGTATATATGTATGTATGTATGTATATATGTGTATATATGTATGTATGTATATATATGTGTATATATATATATATAAATATTTAAGTATGTATATGTATGTATATGTATGTATGTATGTATATA
The DNA here is from genome assembly GCA_016617855.1 of Megalonaias nervosa. Classification (NCBI taxonomy): domain Eukaryota; kingdom Metazoa; phylum Mollusca; class Bivalvia; order Unionida; family Unionidae; genus Megalonaias; species Megalonaias nervosa. Next base: position 734 of record JAECUM010068409.1, read on the forward strand.
TGTATATATATATGTATGTATATATATATGTATATGTATATATGTATGTATATGTATGTATGTATGTATTTATATATGTATGTATGTAGATATGTATGTATGTATATATGTATATATATGTATATGTATATATATCTATTTATATTTAGATATATATATATATATATATATATATATATATATATATATAATATTTATATATAATATTGATATAATATGTGTGTGTGCATATGTATATATGTGTGTGTGCATGTGTATATGTATATATATATATGTGTGTGTGTGTAATGTATATGCATATATATGTGTGTGTGTGTGCATATGTATATATATATATATATATATATATATATATAGGTGTGTATATGCATCTATAGGTGTATATGCATCTATAGGTGTATATACATCTAACATATATATATGTGTGTGTATATGTATATGTATATATAAACCCTTGAAATACTACCGATAATTTTTTTATCAGATTCATCAGTATGATGCTATTATTAAAGTGTATCAGGACGTATACATTTATTCCAGGATAAGATAAGCTAGCTTATCATTTTATTTGAACTATAATAGGTTTCACCTGATGAAAAATAAGAAGCATTTTTGTATATTATAAGCAGAAAAATGTTGCATTCTTTCAGGTTTAAAATATGGGATTAAAAAGTTCTCAGAGGTATAGAAATTCTCAAAAGCTATATTTCATGCAAATCTCCAGTTATTTATTGTAATACCTTGTGTATAGTTCCATAGTAGTAATATATTCACTTATGTAGACTTTTGTGACACCATGAAAGGAATGAAGATAATTTTAACTTCATCATTTGGCCTGTTTCTTCACTGCTATCTCCTCTGATCTTTCCATAACACCGTTGTTTTTATGCAACTTTCCCTCTCCTTTGTATTCTGATTGTGTATAAATTAAGTCTCATTTCATTTCGCTACGATTGCATGAAGCAGAAATGAAATGGATTTGTGCAAGAAAAAGAAAGTACGTTTGCTTTTCTGTTTCGGATAGATTTTAAATCTAAATTAAGCACCCGTATTTAAGTAGTCTATTTTGTCACAGTGTTTTCCGTATACGTGGCCATTAGTTTTCTTGTCTAATAGATATGTCACATACCATTATCAGGTGTTATTAACTTCGTAGCTATGGCGACATGTTGGCTTATCCAGTTTATAAAGTTTCAACGGTTGTTGTTGTTTTTGTCGTGAATTTGAACTTGATACATACCAAGACTAGAAGTGCCTAGCATATCATGTCGAAGTGTCTAGCATATCATGTCGCAGTTTTCATGGTCAGGTCAAGATTGCCGCAAGTGAATATATAACTTGTGACCTGTTTCGTCTTCAAATACGTTACCCAATTATAATAACTTGGGAGAACTCTTACTACCTCGCAAATCCAACCGTCTCATATACTACTTTTAGCTAAAGGGAGCTAAAAGTTGTCTGCCGACCTATTAGGAGGTCAGGCAGAGTTATCACCCCTTACAGATAAGACTTGGCGTTACAGTGTAAGAATATCCCATTTATTTACTTCCGCTCGTGTCAAGAAGCATGCTCTCGTTACGAGAGACCTGGCAAAAGCCAGAAGCTACGTGGAATATATACGACTACAAGTAGGCGTTTTCATGTCTAAGAATATTATACTCCATCTATATTTCCAACTTTTTCCTCTTATCATGGCAAAATTCTGCCTTTACAAGTTGCTAACACTTTGTCGTCGTCACACATTTAGATATTTGAACGCGGAGCCTAAGCGACTTCACATTCAGTTCGAGCCATAAAATTATTTTATACATGCAAGTCTCTAGTGATTATATAACTCCATTAGATGTTTAATTCCATTACGAACGTGTACATATAGGTGAATTTCTAATCCGAGGCATTCGTAGCGTCCGTAACGCCAACTTAACTTGCATGGACGGTCTCTGTTTTGCTTCATAATATGCATATATTGTCCCAGCTACTAGTTACGTCTATATAACTGCCTCAGTTTCCTTTCCTGTGAAGGTTTTTGTTTTTTGTATAATATAATCACTCGTGTAAATTTTTGTATTTCTTCTGCTCTGGTCGGACAAGTACAGGTCAGCGCTCTGTACATGTTTTATTCAGTCGCATCCTGCGCATACATGCTTCTACTGGCGACATTTGAGTCAAGTTTATCTGCAAAAAGTTTCTAAAATATTTAACGAGCACCTAGTTGCTCGCACGGTTAACCTATGTGACTTCACAAGTTAGGTTCGGACTACATTATATGTTTGCATGTCTTTAAGAAACTCCTTATATGTATATGTATAATTCCGTATTTTCTGGTACATACAGGTGAGTTTCTTTTACCATGGCATCCTTAGCCTTGGAACGACATACTTCAATGATCCTACTGTACACGCCGTGCTTGACCTTCCCTACGGGCATTACAGTACTCAGACATAATGTGCAAGCCACAAGGTTATACCTTCTTCCCCCTTCAGCAAGTAGTGTCATTATATTTTACCTGTATTCTTCACTGCTTTAGTAGACTGTTATCAATTCCTGGGTCAAACTTTCCATGCTTAGCTTTGCACAGACATTGTGTTCTAAAGACAGGTGCAGGGCTACAGTTTTATACGAGTTGCTGTAATTTGTCCTACAGATTAGAACTATGGGCGAAGCGCAAATAACACAGAGCTCAGAACGAAGACTAAACCAGTCTGCATGCTAGTTTTTCCCTCTGTGAATCTTTGTGGGAACAAGGGAGATAATTCAACTTAACCTGCAGCCACGAAGCGCCGGACATTGGCAAGCTCGAAAACCGCTCCGGCGCCCAAAATCTCCATCACAGGACTCAATGTATTTGGTATTCTTGTACCTTGCCTTTTTGGGGTCCGACTTGATTCCTCTTACGAAACATCGAGGGAGAGAGCTAACAAAAAGCCAAGTTCCCTCTCATTCAACAGACACAGGCAGGTTACATGGATCAAATATACCATAACCCATCCCAACTGATGATTATAGCTATATCCTCCTCATACTGATTATCTATTTCCGTTGCAACCGGCCTAGGCCATATACTAGGGATCAGGAAAGGGCTAAGATCGGCATTACGAGCTCAGTAACAACCCGACTTCCAGTACGTCGAAACCGACTTTTGCAAACATATACAGGGACCAGTCTAACTCGTACCACCTCGGACACTCATTCGGCATGAAACCACGAGTATCCTCACTCAACAGATGTCGCTTCGCAATGCTTCTACACTTTTCTACGAAAAGATCCTCTTTACTCGGCGACTGTCTTGAAGTCGCGGTTTCTATTTCGGTGAGTTCCACTAGCTTAGTGAGCGACAGACCTCGTCTCTTTTCGCCAGCCCAAGTCTCACGCGTTACAGAGGACCGTAGCCCCACCCAGCACAACCAAAATGGTGTATATTTTACAGTACCGTCATCTGTTTTACTCTATGCGATGTAACGGGAAGATTGTCTTCCGAGCCTCCATTCAGGACGTTTTCCGCCCTCGGAGCTTCGTTGTTCTCCTCCCACTCCATCAAACATGCACCAGAGCTTTAGCATCTGTTGATCTTACGACTGAATATAAAATTCTGACCTCGGTTACTTTCGCAGTCTGGGAGAGTTGCAGACATTCTGACCCGTCTTCATCGTCAATTCGTCGGCAATTCTACCATTGTCGACCCATCCCACCAGTCCTTCACTGGGTACCTCACCAGTTGTCAGTGATATCGCCGCTTTGGGGATGACACAGCCACACTCCAGACGTATGAACTGGATGGCCTTAGTTGATACTCGTTAGTTAGTGAGCAGTATAGATGCCATGACTTCGTTGTTGGACTTCCTTTCTCTCTGCCTATCATCCGCCAGACGGAATATAGCTTAACTCTCCCACTCCGGATACCTCAGGGCATAAATAGCAGTTAGTCTTAAGAATGACCCGAGTACTGAGCGGAGACGCTCAACATAGTTTGACCAATTCCGTAACCGCAGCTTCCAGTCCAATAGGCGGAACTCAACACAGTGCCCTCTGCCTGCACTTATCTGAAGGATCACTATAAGGCCAAGCTAAGAGCACATCATATATCCACTAACCTTTTGTTCAACTTCCCGATGGATGACGCATGCAAACAAGCCATCAAAAAGACATTTCACTACGTCCTACAAACACAGCGTCGATACAGGGAGAGTACGGGAAACCATCGAAACGGACCCAAAGGCCATGCATGGGACACGAACCTCTGAAAACGGTCCTATCAAAGTTCCTCCCAGCGAAAGTCAGTTTCATCGCATACCAAAGCGGTTGCAGCACCGAGAGGGTTCTCTCGTTTGTTCCACAACATTTCATGGTCTCAACGGTATCTTAACTCTTTATGTCTGGTCTAATTGCCTTCAATCCATTCATCTACGCTCCTTGGTTCCCACTGGAAACCCCACATCGCATTTTGAACCCTTTCCATGAGGGAGACTTTGCTATCACTGGACGGCGCATACCTTCATGTCTTTATACAAAGCTCCCAGGACGTTCCTGTGATTCGCCTACAACGTCGTTTTCTAATTCAGGGCACTCCTGTTGGGGCCCAACTTCGGCCCCTAGGTCTAAACTCGTCTGACGAATTGAGTAGTGGCTCGTGTCCGGATGATTTCTATGGCGGCAAGATCAAATGACCTGGACGACAGCCTTCAGCAACATCAGTGAGTTAGCTCCAACAAGACACGATAACCTTTGTTACCAATCTGGACTTCAATTAAACCAGGAAGACTCCGACATAAGAAATCTCAACGGTTTGTTCACTTAGGTGTGGAGTTTAATTAAACAGGCAACATATTTCACCTCCCTCAGGATTTGGCCTTGACGCTACCCATGATAGAACCTTACTGTCGAGGAAATTCTGTCCAGACGAGAATCTCTTCGCGTCCTAGGCTTGTTCAATGCGGCAGCGGACCTCATGGTTCTAGGTCGCCTCCTCCTGCATTGGTACTGTTTCCTCTTCACGAATGGAGTTCTCAAGATTGCACATTGGACAATCCTCTCACCATCGACACCCAATTGAGACTCCATCTGCCAAAGCAACCTAACTGGGCTCACTGCGTATATATCTACACGTACACCGGCTAGAGATCGGTCTGTACCGATGCAAGTACGGAAGGTTGGGGACCCCGCGTACTACTACCCTTTCGGCAGTAGAGCGGTGCATGCAATTCTTACGAACGAGATCATCGTTTTATCAAGAATTTTGCAGAGGACGGCCATTGTGAAAGGCTTTCACCCGTGGCAGGAATATTTGCTTACAAAGGGAGTTCTCGTTCTGTTCGACTACTATACAGTGGTGACTTACCTCAAATAACAAGAAGGCACCAAATCCTACAATGGAGATTTATCTCCAAAAACAAGGAAGACCCGGTCCACACACCTTTTGTGTAATGGTGTGGACCTTTATGAAGTGGTGTTGTCAGCACAACAAAGCCACATTCATGCTCGCCATATCCCGTGACGCCTGTACGTACTGGCCGACTCTTTGTCACGGAAGAATCGAATAATGTAGAAGGAATGGTTTCTCCATCCGTCGGTTTTCACTCAGATCTGTACCCGATGGGACCGACCGTTGGTGGGCATTTTTGCGATAAGGTGGAAAGCCCAACTCTCGTCCTTGCCTCTTCCGTCTCAGACCCAACAGCTTGGGCAGTCGACGCCCTATCGTTGAATTGGACCAACCCTAACGGATACACCTACCCTCCAACACCTCTTATTCCAAAAGTGATACAGAAAGCACGGGAGGCAGCATACATCTTCATCCTCATTACTCGTCCGATGGGATGAGTTGTGGATCAAAGACCTAAGAGAACTTGCATTGGAAACTCCCTGAAAAATCGGGTTTTCCTTCATCTACTCAAACAACCACGACGGCATTTATTTTATCCTTGTCGGGAACTCCAGAACATGCACGTCTGGGTCGTCTAAAACAAGAAGCCTTCAGACTTAAACAAATTTCGCAACCAGTCGTGGAGAAAATCGCTCAGGCACGTCGGCCCTCCACTCCGGGAGCATATGGTCAAATGACGCATTTTCACCCAGTGGTGCGCAAACGAGCATATCTGCATATCTTGCCTCTCCAAGCATCGATACGACAGAAAGCCAATTTCCTCCTCTGGCTCTTGGAAGAGAGCAAGTTGGCATGGAGTACGATCGAAGGTTAACGCTTCCCGATCGCCAAGACGTTTCGTCTTCATGGGAGAGAGGATATTGGAAAAACCCTGGATTTATCCCACCTTCTTGCCAATTTTGTTTATACACGGCCTAAAACTTTAACCCTATACCCTAAGCGGAACTTATATTGCTTATTAACCTGGCTGGAAAGGACACCTTTTGAACCAATTTCAAGGGCAATTATGGCGCTTCTTTTCCTACAAGACATGCTTTCTCATGGCGACAGCAGGTAGCATTCGCAAAATACATTCCACATCAGCAGACCCGAATTACATGGAAGTTCCGACAAGACGAGCCAGTCCTACTCATGACGGCATCCTCTTTAATCTTCGAGAACCGTCTCCTTTCCATGGGATACTAAACTCCTCTGGACACTTCAACTGAAGGCCACCTATAAAACCCAATCCTGATTTTCAGGTGATACTTATAATAAGAACTGAGCCGTTGCGTCAAGGGAGGTCAAGCCTCTTTCCATTTCTCATAAAAGGACAGGAGGATCTGTCAGCACAGACTAACACGTCGTGGAATGAGGGGGTTATTCGATTGGCATACAGAGAAATAACCCCAGCTGAGTGAATTTAGTAAACACTGTGGTTCACGAGGTTCGAGCCGTTGTAATTCGATTTGGTAAGACATATATACTCAGCTCAAAAGGTAACCATTCCAGGTCGATCGGCAGCTCCTCCAGACGTAGCTTCACGACTTCCGTTGGATTTGCGGCGGGAGGAAGGCATTTTTCCCTTTTGAAGCCTAGGCTCGACAGATGGATACCCCTCCAGTCGAGTTAACTAGAAGCTGTCTCAATATCTCAGGGGACCGAAGGTGACATCTCCTGGGCAAGGAGATGTACCCCCATCATCCTATTATCTATTCTCCTAACGTATTATGATTGGACAACATAGTTGAAGAAGAATTTTTTTTTAATAGAAAACTTTCTTTCTGCCAGTATACTTATCCAATCATAATACACCTACACCTTTCCAGCCTACCCTCGGTTACATCCATAGAGAGCGTGCCTTCCGCCTAGCTTATTCCAAAGGGGAGATCACTTTGCTTGACCGCCACATAGGCCGACAGAGAACGTTTTGCTCTCCTTAGCTAAAAGTAGTATCTTGGAGGGCTGGATTTGTGAGGTAGTAGTAATAGGTCTTATGAGGTATTATGATTGGGGATGTTTTCTGGAAGGAACATCTTTATTTGAAAAAAGTTGTTTCCCAGTCCAAGCCTTTTAAAATTTTATAAAGCTGCAGAGAACAACAAGTTGAAACTTTGTCCGATTATTTTGCAAAAAGCTTTGCTGTGCTAGATATGAACATCACGAATTCGATCCTAATAATATCTATATTGCGGTTTGGATCGGGACATGGAAATCCCAGTCAGACGGTTATATTATTTGGATAAGACTTGTTGGGAGAAAATAAATGTAACCCGCAGCTGGGATTTCCTTGTCTTGGGAAACACCGATATTATATTTCTCACCTAATTTTTTTTTTTTCAATTAAATTAACCCTCCATGTTTGCAATAGAGCTATCAGGTTCAACATATCTAGTATTAATGAGCTACTATTATTGCCTGTTACTTATATAAAGGTCATCAGATCTGGTACTCTTGTATGAAAATATGAATGACGTTTTAAGTTGATTCTAACTATGTATGCCACTCTTAGAAAAAGAGAAAACAAAATCAAGAAAAAATTAAAATAATTATGTGCTTGAAATATTGCAGAACGAGCGACTTGGAGCAACAAGCTATTCGTTTACAACAATAATGCCCATTAATACGAATATGTTCTTGAAGGCAATGGGGTGATACGGATGAGAAAATAGAAACCTAAAAAACGTCTGATGTCAGTATTATATTATTACATTTAATCGATGGATGTCATATAAAATTAACAATAAGTACATAATATCTTTTATGCTGATAAATTTTAACTTTCATCAATTCTAATTTGTAAAACATTCTATAGCAGGCAACGGTACGATACTGCGAGGTACAATAGGCCTACTGGGTACAGTTCTCAAGAATTGTGTAGTGACTGAAGAAATTTTTAATTTCTGATCTTGGAAATTTATATTTTTTGTCTGGAAATACGGCAAGTATTGCTATCACTATTGCCATGATATGCTACATGTAAATCTTCTTGTGGAATTGTAAGTAGACTGATTAATGAACCAGTCTGGTTGGTCACTGTAGGAATTTTCATTTGCAGTCGCAATATTATGTTTGATTCAACTGGGGCGGATTGTGGGTGTTTGACAAAGTTAGAAACAAATAATTTGAGACGACACATTTCTGGTTTTTGCCGGCTTTGCAGTAGATGTTGAGAGTTGAATTGGTGTAGCCAATTAGACATATTGCCTATATGTCTGGAGCTCTATCAAACAGCTCGACTTGTGTGTGTGTGTGTGCGTGTGTGTGATGTTCTTGTTGTTGGAGTTATATCAACTCCGTCCGGCACAGCAGAAGACAACAATTGTTTATTCTTTTTGAAAGTAGTTCTCAGCTGTGGACACCATGATTGAGACGACCGGACGGAGATACGCAGATTGAGATAGGAAAAGTAAAGTTAGCAAAACGAAATTTCCCTGTTGCAAGGGTGAAAAATATTCACTCCCTGCACTTCAAATGAGTATCTAATTGTGCTAAAGCAATGGCTGATATCTTGTAATCTTACTTTGTTATACGTCATGGCTATGGCGCTCCTTTGCTCAGCTCCAACGTTAAGTTCCAAAAGGAAAATCTATAGATTTTGCACTATTCCGTTTCTGGAGATGTTGCCGGTAACAATGTAACCTATGTGCTGATCAGGACTAGATGGTGCAATTCATACAATAGTCAGGTATCTGATGCACGTTGCAGATAGAACAATATCATTTGGTTATGTTTTACTTGGACTTGTGTTTATCTTGTGTCTTAAACTGTTAACATTTCAACGATACGTAATGCTTTATGAAACGTCAACAATAAATACCGTCATTGGCGGCCTCTTATGTATTCTGTCAACCATGTCAGTACACTTAATAGCAATAATTTTTAACACTGACACATTTCAGTAATCGTATCTAAATAGCCATAGGGACCTACCCGGTGGCCTAGTAGATAGAACGCCAGCCTCGGACGAAAGATGTCGCGGGTTCGAACCACGACCGAGTCATACCAAAAACTAATACAAATGGTATTAACAGCTGCCTCACTAGGCGCTCATCATTAAGAGGTTAGTGGCAGGATAATGGGACTAGGTGGGACATCGTGCTAAATGTCTGCTGCATGATGCCCCGGAGCTAGACATCACTATAAATTGCCACACTGCTGACATCGTAGTGATATAACTGAAAAATCGTTAATGCTACTTAAAAGTCCAAATCACACACACACGCACACAAACATATATATATATATATATATATATATATATATATATATATATATATATATATATATATATATATATATACACATATACGGGCACACACCCTCAAACAACCATGAAATTTAATTCCATTATGTATGTCATTGACTGCAATTTCCAAGTTCCTGTCGGCAATGCTGTGCTGGTATTTTTCATGATGGGCAAATACTAACTTCCAAGGTATTATGTTGTTTAAAAACATATGGGTTATAGCTATATCACCTCTCTCTCTCTCTCTCGACAGCTGTAATGTCCCCAAGATTTCGAGAAAGGTGTTATTACTGGCATTTGAAGAACATTAGAAAGGATAAAGGGTAAAATGTACAAAATTTTAAATTGCAATGTCACTTTCAAATTAGTTCTGACATATTATACATATGCGGTCCTAGAAGTATCATGTGATGGATTTTGCATTTAGACTCCACGTCGACTGTGTGATGCCGATGAATATAGAAGGGAAACTGAGATAGAATATGCTTGAAAAAGATGGGTATGTTTGGTGTAGAATGCATCTCGTTAATTAGTTTGAGACAACACGATTTTGTAATGAGTGCCAATCAGTTGTGTCGTTTGTCGCTTAATGTATGCATGTAATGTATCTTTCTTCTACCAAACAACAGAGGAAGTCTGAAATACAATGAGGAGAACCTTAAAAAAGCAGAAGAGTTCCAGAAACAAATGGATGCTGATATGGGAGGCACGGAAATATTTAGACCATTGGAGCATATTTTCAAACAGAAACTTATAGACAATTACCCAAGACAGGTCAGAATTATTTTAGCAAAAATAGTTATGTTTTGATTGTTTACAATACTATTTTTTATGTTCAGTGTTATAGATAATGTGTATTGAAACATTTACATTTCGTACTTAAAACAGAACCTGCATACATCAGAAGAATCTATACAGGTATATCATTTACTGTCACCACCTGTACTGGTCTACCATAGTGGTTACAAACTTCTCGCCTTTGGAAATATTTCAGCAGTATATTCGATTTTTGGGTTACACCTGTGGCAGTATCTCTAGTCTGGGTTACACCTGTGGCGGTATCTCTAGTTTCTTTGTACCACCTCTGGCTATATCTCTAGGACATTTTAGCAACAATAACAGTAGCAACAGCATGAACAGTTCAGTAAAAGTAGGAAGAAGAAAAGGAAAAAGAATGGTAAAATGAGTTATAATACCTTGTAATGATTTCTTGTGCCAAAGCCTCTTACTCAGCATCAAGGTGCAATAAAATATGCAATATAAATAATTACAATCAATTACCCGATTTAGGAACAAAAACTATAGGTAATAAAATATGCCAACTTGAAACTTGCACCTGCATAGAAAGAATTTCAGAAAAAATGAAGAATGATAAAATTACACTTCACATATTTTCAGTAGTATAATCAGAGACTTATCTAGCTTTGTGAAAGGTGTGCAGGTCTTGCCAAACGTTTGGAGTTCATGTATTATCTTATGTGGACTTCAAGTACTCATACGAATATCTATAGATAGAGTTCATATACGTTAGGGTTTCACGTCACGTTCAATCGAAGGTAAAAGCGTTTACAAAACGAATTAATAAGAGTGTATGAATCACCTATTATAGAGACTTTTAATGCATATCGTATTAGTGTACATGTATAGCAAAGTAGTTACAAAACCCTCACTCAAGTTAGATATAGGTATCTAAGCTAGATATAGGTCATCTAAGTCAGTTTCACATCATGTTCTTTTAGAGGTAAAATCAATTAAAATCAGATTAAGAAGAATACACGAATCATCACTACAAACGTAGATGATAAATGATATTAATATCACACATGTATATTTCTAACATTCTGCTTACAAAACTTTGGAAATTATTTCATTATTACGTTAAATGATTTGGTGACAATAACTATAGTTGATTTTAGCTACAGTAACATCAACACAATAAACAGTATGGTAATAATAGTAAAAAGAAGACGAAGAAGAAACAAGCAAGAAGAATGTTCAAATAAACCCAAACAAACTAAGTAGAAACAATTACTGACACTGAGCAATAAAATAGACTAAGTTCAAGTAAACTTTAAAACAAAAATTACATAGAATGTTCACATCCGCACAGGTCTTATGAAATGTTTGGAATAGTTATCCAATTGTCTTAGGTGGACATCAGTAATACCATATATATCGACCCCTTAGTGCACCAAGGTGCTATCTGCTGTTTTAGATTTTTGACAAAAAGCTGTTTAAGGAAATGTTGTCTTTATGTAAAAGCTATAAGTATCATCTGTACATGTTTGATAGCTTACATTAGTGTTATAAACATTTTGAGATACTTATATTGAGACACTTGTATATTTATAAATTACTCAAATTTAAACCCATTTGAGCATTAAAGTCCTGTTTGGCATATGGCATCTTGACGCTTACAGACAACTTGATATAAACAAAATTGTTACTGTCAAATAGATCCTTGTACCATAAAATAAATTGTCGACTATGAACGTCTGACGTGCAACATTTCTTTAAACTGTTTGTTTTAAGGATGAGAACTATAATAAAGTGAAAAAGAAAGTTACTGTTTGTATTCCAAATATCATGACACTGCATAGGTTGCACTACTTACCATGCAATTCTCTAACAGTTATTTACA
>JAECUM010068410.1:0-18524 GCA_016617855.1 Megalonaias nervosa
GAAGCTGTATATGCCCTATTTGGTATAAAATAAATTTGAGAGACCCCTTCAGACTGTGAGGCCCTAAAGTGTAGCTTGTTTAGCTTATGCCTAAATCTGGCACTGATTTCATCACTACAATATTCACAAGTGATAAAATAGAATATGGCATCTGTGGATTGCATACGTTATATTTATTTATGAATGGTTTCTTGTTGTTGTTTGTTTGGTTTTTTTTGAGAAATAAAATTGACTGACATAATGTGATAATCGGGAGTTTTCAGCGAAAAATCGGAAGATATTACTAGATCGGGAGGAAGGTGTGGAAATAACCCCCAAATCGGGAGGTTTCTCTCACGGCTTGAGAATTTACAGGTATGAACTGTCCTGTCTTGTGGAATTTCAGTCATTGCTTGTGAGTTTATTCAAGTCACCAGCCCGGGGCTTGTGCCTAAAAAAAAAAAATTATTTGAGCACTGACCAGTAAAATACATAAACTATTATATTTGTCAATACGCTAACTGTAGCCTGCATGTAAAATGCACTGTAATTGAACCATAAGAAGGAAGCTTCTTAATGTTTAAATTAATTACTTATGATTTCTGCTTTGCAGATTTATTTGTGTGGATTTTTTTTAATTTTTTTTTTTTTTTTGTTTTTTTTTGTTGAAAAACTAATGCTTAAGTTACGACCGATGAAAACGTTCTCAATGCCTTTTACACCTCCCCGGTAATGGATACTGTTTCACACACAAGTCGGTACTCGTTCTAGTCGCTTCGCCCAGAATTCTGTATTATCTCTCCATGTTGGATGTATATTTTCAAAATATTAGTCCTTATGTGGTGTGTTGGGGGTAGGTAATGAATATGTCATTTACATATAATACGATTGAATCTCATCCTTCTTAAATAAATTTATTGCATTGTGGTAAATGTTTAATTTTACATTGGGCAACATCACTTAATCCTTATCACATTTCTGCACAGCACACAATGTATAAGTATTTATTTTAAAATTACATTGCATTTTTTAATTCTTAACACACAATTCAAAAGACATAGTTCTGAGCATCTCTCGGAAACAGATTCAACTTTTTAATGTACAACACAAATATGGTCTCCTCCTGTTTGTCTCGCTCGCCATATTTCTGTTTCTATTCGAGGACTGGCTAGTATTGCGTCACGGGAAAACGTGATTTGTCGTCTCATCAAAACTCGGAAAAACTCGGCAATTTACGGAATCGTGGTATCTTCCGCGCAATATAATCACTACCCGCCTACGATATGTAATTTATAAACATTACAGTCGAATTAAAATTTGTAGAGAATTACATACATAAAAGAAATTTTTTTATTTCTGGTCTCCTTTAAATACCCTAGCATTTAAAGCTCTGGCAAACAATGGAAAACTATGATAATGACAAGGCGTGATTTTGTGCCTTCCTCAACTAATAATTGTGAAACTAGTCTAAACAAAGGTACACATGTGCCAAGAGACAAACGGATCAGTACGGAGACCTAATGGATCGGGCTGAAGATTTGGGGGGGGGGGGCACCAGACAGATCCCCCCCCCAATTTCCCAAAAAAATAAATAAAAGTGTTTTCATGTGTTAATAAATCCCCCTAAGGTGTGTTGTGTTTGTGTTTCTTTTCCAAACAGAATCTGGATCAAAATTTGAACTAGATAAAATATTTTGATGGGGCACTTTTTCCCTAGTGTTTTCAAACGGGTTGTTCATCCGATCTAGGCTTCAATATCCGAGTCGGGATCCCTTCCCTTGTATATTCAAGTGATCTTTGCTAAGGATCTCCTGTGTCGTATGTATGCTATATGTGTATTTGCTATATTGTTTGTATGCTATGGATTTGTATGTAAGGACAGCATTTATGTCAGATTTTTCCCAAATTGTCTTATCATTGGATAATACATAATTTAAAAAAAAAAAAAAAAAAAAAATTGAAATCTTTTTATGGAAACTATCAAATTCCATTTCCTTTTTCCTTTTTGAAATTCTTTCTTAAATTTTGAAATCAGTTTTTGAATGAGAAACGGTTGCTTTTACAAAATAAAAGAAAACCCTAATGTAGTTTGTCCCATCTGAGCTAGTTAACAAATGTTATTGTTTCCCATACCCGCTGAAATGTCCTATCTGGCAACGTCATTGAATGAATACTACCGGTATATAATCTTTAATAAAATTCTGGTACAATATACCATAATTATTACATTCAAAAGACGCTTGGAAATCCTCGTGTTTTCCGATGCTGTACCGTACTGTGACCATGAATGTATGTACGTACGTATGTTCGCACACAGGCATACGAGCAAGCACATATGAATGCATTAGTACTAGGTCCGTATATAAATTATTTTCTCGGTTTCTGATTCTTTCAAAGTATAAATGACATTTGACCTATACTGGGTAACTTTAGCTCACAATCAATTGCCCTTGTAGACTTGGGCTAAATCTTGGATGGATCCAATGACTCCCCCTGCTATTCGTATTTAATGAACAATGATGTGCGCCAAAAGCGTGTTTTGAATGTATCAATCTTATACGATAAGTTCTAAAGATATCCTATACGATATCGTCCATTAACCAGATTTAATCTATCGTTATTTCCAAATAATGGGCTCGAATAGAATGATCCTAATTGTTAGAACAGTGAAGTATGTTAACGCAAAATAAAAGGATGATGCAAGAATGTTTATTTTGGCGATTTTGAGGTATATTGGTAAGAGAATGTAACACAGATAACACAGAAGAGAGAGAGAGAGAGTTAAAACTATGCAGCATACATAGAGGAAAATGCTATCCTTGCATCATACCGGAAGATGTGTGATAATATTGATACATATTTCATGCAGTCTTTTATTGGTATTGGAGGCTGCTGAAATTACAAGCGAAAAAGGATAGATGTCATCATACTTCCTCGTCATGTACTGTTTTGTTTCCGCTTCACCCATTCACTTTTTACTCGTACTTGTCAGTCCCATCTTTTAATCTTGCAGTCCAAAGTGCGGAAGTATCCTTTACCACAGCTGCCGAAAGCCTTCGTACTATAGAGCTGTTTGACGCCACTTACGATCCCGCTGTACGACTGAATGGAACGATCAACGTCAAGGCAGGCTTTATCCTTTTCGCTATCGATTCTGTAGTAAGTATGAACTGGACCAGTACTCAGAATGGCGGACAGGCAGTTTTTACACACCAACAGTCAGTCAGTCCGTGCATCCATTCATTCATCTGTTCGTCCGTCACACCTAATTATTTTGCGTTTAGGATGTCGTTGTTGCCGGTTTTAACGGCACTTTTCACCCATTATTGGCTATATCGTTTCGAGGAAATAGGAGTTAGGAGCCTTTTTAAGGACCTATTTAGGCAGTGGACCCGGGTTGGCCTGTATGGGTATCGAACCCTCTATCCTAGTATTATGTATTCTAAATGCAAGCCAACTAAAGTATTTGCTAGTTGAGCAAATATTGATCTTATTCTCTGTGTATACCGATTTTGTGCTTTCAGAATGATACTGTATTAAATATTCATTTTTTATATTCCACCTGTGAAATCTACCATTTGTATTGTATTTGAGATGGTATTCGTAGTATTTCAACATCAAGTTATATTAAATAATCAAGATGTAGTCGAGGTGTGTGAACAATAAAATATATGTGAAAGAAAATTCTTGCGCCTTCCGTATTTGTTTTCCATGGAAAACTATTTAAAAATTACTAAAACTTACCGTCAAACATATATTAGACTTTTGAATATTCAAAACTACTGCTAATTAGGTTTTCAACGTTTCATTTAATATTTTTTTTTAAAATTGTTGTATTGTGTATAAATGGATGTAGAATTGATCTTTATCTCCTCATCGATGAGAAAAGCCCTTGACAACAGGTTTAAGTGACGCGTTAGCCTTTCTTTTTTCTACGTCCGTGATCGTGTCTACGCCTCGTAGACATATCTATGGAACTTTTATATTGAATAAAGAATAAATTAGTACGAAACGTTTACCAGTTTCTTATACAACTGCACATATTTAGTTACGTAAGCAGATACAATTAAATCTAGAGAGAGAGAGAGAGAGAGAGAGAGAGAGAGAGAGAGAGAGAGAGAGAGATGGATTGGTTCACTAGTTATGTTTCTATACGTGGCTGATCAAGTCTGCATCTTCGATTACGTATCAGTGGTATTTTTTAAAGAAAATAAAACAATTACAGCGAAACGATAGCTCTAATTGATATGTCCAGAATATGCTACTCAATTAACCAATACTGACATAATTTGTGACTATACCGTTTACCTCCGTGAAAGTGATATATTGTTGCAGGGTGGTGATCGTAATGGATTTCAAGTTATGTTCAGCAGACAAATCTACTGAGAATAAGGACGGTCCGTACGGTGTTGGCAGTGGGTGCTGCGTGAGTGACTTCCCTTGTTCTGTATATTTAGTTATACTGTGGCGATCTCTTTGTTTCCAGGTCGTAGCACAGGGACTTGACACTGTGCAGCAAGTACAGATCCAGTAGCCATTTCTGGCGGTGTTAGTCAATTCGCCTTTTCATTCCAGTTACGGTTATATATGTTCTAACTAGTTATGACCTTGAAGTCAGTCTCCATAAGGTCAGGCGGGACCTATGGGATGACAATTATATATGTGACTCCGCTTTATATGACAAGAACATGTATATATTGCTAGAGCTTGTAGATCTTCAAGGTTTCCATGTGATCACCGAGTGTTTGGGATTATCTGGGCCAAGGAAACATCTTTGACCAACCCCTCCTCCACTTGGGACGGAAAATACACATACCTAGATTCATTAGAATCTGTCAAATTTTATTCCATTTCTTATGTCAAATATTGAGTTAAATTTAGTGTTGAAGTCGACGATGACGATCTCAGCATCGTTTTGACTCGCGTTTGCTCGGAAGAAAAGTGAGACGTATGTTATAGGGGTTATATTGATAATTTCAGTTTAAAACCATACTATTGAAAACATTTGGGGAAATCTAACTAAACATATTTGCAAATGATCTCTCTTTTACAATATGTCTGACATATATTGCATTAGGGGCAACTAATATCCCATATCCCATTAATAAAGAGTATAGGCAACTAATATTCCATATCCCATTAATAAAGAGTGTAGGCAAGTAAAATCCCATATCCGATTAATAAACAGTATAGGCAACTAATATCCAATATCCCATTAATAAATAGTATAGGCAACTGATATCCCATATCCCTTTAATAAAGAGTATAGGCAAATAATGTCCCATATCCAACTAATATCCAATATCCCATTAATAAATAGTATAGGCAACTGATATCCAATATCCCATTAATAAATAGTATAGGCAACTGATACCCCATATCCCTTTAATAAAGAGTATAGGCAAATAATGTCCCATATCCAACTAATATCCAATATCCCATTAATAAATAGTATAGGCAACTAATATCCAATATCCCATTAATAAATAGTATAGGCAACTGATATCCCATATCCCTTTAATAAAGAGTATAGGCAACTAATATCCCATATCCCGTTAATAAAGAGTATAGGCAACTGATATGCCATATCCCTTTAATAAAGAGTATAGGCAAGTAATGTCCCATATCCAATTAATAAAAAGTGTAAGTCATGAATACACCAATAACCTGTGCAAGTCTCATATAGCTATCACTTTATAGTGAATATGACTTTAAATCTGTAGAAATAAGACTAGTAATTACATATATACGAGAGTATTTCTATGCCCAGCGTTTAGGAGAGGAGAAGAGGGTTTACATCCAGGATGTCAGCATTGTAAAACATAGGTCCAACCGCCGAACTCAGGTATTTAAGGACTTAAGGACGGACAAGTATGTGACATTTTCTGAAAACCACGAAAATCTACACTCAAGATAATAAATTATATCATAATATTATCTAGTTATTTCTTTGAGCAACTATAAAATCAGGAAGACCGTAAGAAGTAGTAGTTGTCGTTGTGAGGCATGAATTAAGTTGTCACCAGGAATTACCATAATTGTAGTGAAAGGGTTAGCGGTTAAAACTAAAAACTACTAAAATCTGTTCACATATATTCTCTCTTATTTACAGAATACCACAGAACAGTCCTTACCTATAACCGGCTGGCTTACACTAGTAAGTTTTTTATTTATGAAAATACCGCATGAATTTACTGGGTTTTTTTTAAAAACATCTTTGAATTTTTTTATCCTGATAACCCCTTTTCACGCATATCTCCGTCCCTTCATAACACAATGTTCGCCTAAACTACAGGGTCCAAATTCAGCAAAATTGATACATAGGCTGCGATCGGAAATATTGTTTGGGCCACTCACGTGGGGTCCTTGGGATGGTATTCATTATCAAATATACACAAGTTGTAATGGCAGTGAACATTTTGGAATATTTTATCAGTAAACAAGATATATCTTTCACTTGGGATACATATCATTAAATGCTTTATATTGAAATACTGAAATATTCAAGTGTGAGAAAAATGATATCGCCACATCGCGATATTGATTTTGGAAGTATTTTCTTTTTCCATTTAGGAAATATGTCGGCCATTGTGCATGTTATTCAGAGCTGTAATCCACATTTAGTCCTACATCATTTTTTTTTTCTTCTTCATTTCCTTCTCTCTCCCCCTCCCAACTTCCCTTTATCTCACTCTCAGTCCCCCATCAGGATGAATAAATAGATTAAAATGTGTCAGGACTGTTGACTCATTAGTATACACTTATCTAATCAATGATAAGTCACCATCACGAATGTCTAAAAATGAACCAAAAAGATACAAATGCAGGCTTCAAGTGTTAACTTTTTCATAATTAGCGTTCTAAATGAATCATGCAAATTGTCAGTAACTAAACTTACATTACTTGTTGTCACTCGATATTATGTGTCACACTTATAGTATACCTGTTACACTCAGCTACAAATGGAACACATTTGTAAGAAAAACATAGATTACACATAGTATTAAAATTGTTTATGTATCAATGTTAACTGCTATAACAATGATAATACTGTCTGAAAGCGCTGGAGAAATGGGGCAATGATTAGCGTCAATTGGAAACCGACATTATGTGAAAATCAAAATAAAATGCAAGCTTACCAACACACACACAAATTCAAGTCTGAATGCACAAATTAAAAAAGGATAAAAAGCGAAATCCTTACAAATGAACTCATAATAATTAGCAACTGTTGTTTAATTATGTTACGTACTAATGTATATTGACCGTTCAATCGTGTTTCTGTATCTTCCTCCTCTCAAACAATGTTAACTGTATCAATCGGCGCAAGGAATGTGTTAACGACAAAAAATATCTCTTTTATGTTTTGTGTGAAAAATATATTAATTTGACAAGATACACATTTTCAAGCATTATGTGTGAATTTGTAAAAAATGTCTGTGCTAAAATTGTTGTGAAATTTAGAAACTTATTTTTTTATCTATGTATTAATGCAAGCATTAATATCTTTGACACAGAATGGAGAAAAATCAATTCAATGAAGATATTTTCCTGTAATAGATATAATTTTAAAAAATCTACTTGATTTTTAGTAGATGTAAGGAAATATTTCACTCGTGAAGTGGAAACATCTTGTATTGTCACTTGTGGCTTCGCCATGAATGAAGAGATATTTACCCCTACATATCAGTAGGGGTAGCTATGGTCAAGGTCTGAGGTGGGGACGCTAATTATATTTGCCATAGCTTACCATGGATTTGTTTTAATGCAAATCTTAATTATATCCACAAATAATGCTGATACTTACGAATATCAGAAAATATAGTCTGCTGCATATAAACTCCACTTCGTTAAGGCTTGGCGTGTAAGAGCACCTTTAAGAATTTTTGCCACTTAAAACGTCGATTAATGGTGATTTTCGGATTAAAGGCTTCGAATAATGAAAGACTTTAAAGAAACTGTTGAAACCATTCCAACTGGAGAATAAAAAAAACAACGAAAATATTAGATCTTATCTGTGTTTTAATTACAAATATTGTCAAGCATTTATAACAAACATTAGATAGGCGAACGTCGCATCACGTGACGCAGAAAACTAAGTTATTATTTCATAATACCATAGTATAAGTATTTATTTATTCATATTCCCTATATTTATATTTTTCCAGTTTGACATGTATCATAAATATAACAATGCAGTACCTTTAATTAATATTCAGCTTTGAGGACATACTTTTCAAAGTTTGAATAGTGTAGGCTTTTTTTCTTTTCATTAAAATCTTCATTGTCAAGCAAACTCGATATTTAGAAAGCATAATTGTCTTCAGTTTGCTCACAATTTCCCTAGTTTCTTGTGATAATATGTGGCATGTGGCAAAATTCAGGTTTGGTGTATATGTATGATTAATGGGTTTACTCCGTAGTGACAAATTTAAAGAAATGTGTACACTTGAACTCTTGCTTTGAGATGTATCATGCCGGTATATGTAAAGTATGCAATGTGGTCAGTTGCCATAGCCTGTAATAATCATAAGTAATTAACCAGTAATACCCATAATTAATTGATCTGCAATAACCATAATTACTTTGGTGGGTTACAAATTGATGAAATTCAAAACACATAAAGTCAGTACAACTAGTATCATGTCCCAGAGAAGATATTAAGTGCAGACGTTTTCATTCAAGTAATAATAATTTAACACCTTGCCAAACTTCTCCCTCAAACTGGTTGTCGAGACATGATATCATTTTCCAGCAACGCGCGCAAACCACACCTTGCTAGTCCCGTAACTGTTAAGTTCATTTGTACCTGGTAGTAGTAATTACAGCTAGTTTTCAATCTCAAGGCATCATTACTAAGCTAAAGATACTTAACATCGCGCAGTGCCTGCAACAGGACATTTAATCTCCAAATGACCATAGGGAGTATTCCAGTTGGCTTTGGAAACATTGCAGTCTGGACATACGGATAGCCGCTGACAGTATCGACCCACAGTTATGCCACCGCTTACATTATACGATGAAGCTGTTATCCCTTCTCCGTAGAAATAAACAGAAGACTGATTGAAAAATACATTGCAAATTTGTAAATGACGAAATTCACATATGTTCTGATTTCAGATTCTCAATTTCCTTTGTGTAAACCTTGTAAAAATGTTGTGTTTTAAATTTTCAAGTGGAACTCTATCTGAAATATTAATCTTCTGAACAACGCCACATCAAATTTCGGTTCGAATCCTCCTAGTGGCTAATATGACGGTACATATCCCCCGATGCTTTCGCATTAAGGATAATTGCCTGCGAATTGTCGAACTATTTAAAATTTTGATATATTGATAACTTTACATTGGAAAGTCCAAAAACTTCACACACAAACACACACACACACACACACACACACACACACACATACATATATATATATATATACCTTCATATATATATATATATATATATATATATATATATATATATATATATATATATATATATATATTACCTGCACTAATTAGCCATCAGCTATAACTGAAAGGGTTTCTAAAGCTTTCAAAGGCTGACGATCGTTCATTCCTCTTACAAAATACACAAAGACAAAGGTATGTTGATGGGATAAGATTTTTGTATGACACAATTATCGAGATCACCTTTTATTTCCGCAGCAGAAAGCTTGGGTATCCTATTCAAACATGGTTATAAGTCCTTTAAGATTTTTCAAGGTCCCTAACACGTTTCGTTGACAATAGCATTTTCTTTCACAGCACAACTGAATAAGCGTTTTTCTTTTCATGTTTATTAAACAATATAAGTCCCAACCATGTTTGTGTAGGTCTGATCTTCTCCATAGTTCATACCATCCATCTAGGCAGATAGTGACAGCGTGTCTATGACATCATAACGTAAAGTTCACATCTTTTCGAGACTAAGAATGTAAAACGACTTCTTAATAGGACGACTGTCCATTGCTGGGTAAACTATCAGCTGATGTTGGCATCCATTTCAAGCATGGTTCGATTAGAACAAGTTAAGTAAAATCCGAGCCCACAAGACCATGATGAATTGTGTTTCCATATAGAATTTGAGCGAATAACTATTAGAAAAGGAAAGTATATATATTCTAGATAATACATTGATGTTTATCTTACTGCATTCTTTTGTTTTAAGCCCTTCCGATTGAAAATAATGCTTTATCTTAGCTGGGGACATTTTAAGGTCATTTTACTCAGTCGCTCAGCCGACTCTTCGGGATCTATAATCCTGTGAAACCATTAATAGAGAAGAGAAACGCCTTACTCAGAAGGTAATGAAATCAGAGCTTAAAAAACTTTGATGACATAATAATGACAGTAAACTTGGCAAAATGAAATTAAATGATCTTGTCAATAATGCAAGGTCTGTCCTGTCTTGAAATTGCAGCCTACGGTTATCGAAATACTGGTTTCGCTAAATGGCATTTTCTCACCAGTTTAAAAGCGATCTATTACTGGTGCAATTCTACGAAAACTGTGGTTACCCACTATAATGAGTGAGTTGCTAACTGTTTTACCTATTCTACGTATACATTATCACTTTCTGTTACCACTATGCTATTGAGGTGACTAAATTTGTAGAGTCATTTTTATACACAGTTATTCAAAATGGTGGAAGAAGTAGTAATTAAATCATAGTATATCTTATCTTTCCCAGAGTCCACAGCGCTACGACATATTAATGCAACAAGGGGTATTAAAACGATCATGTAATAACGCATTGATCACGTCAGTCCTAGTTGTTTGGAAAGCGCGGATCTGACGCTTGGAAAGATCTTGTGTTTACTTCATAAATATTTTACTTCGTTTATTGCAGAAATGGAATGACGATAGATTGACATGGCTACCATCATCCTATGGTAACATTCAAGAGATGCACGTCCTGCCTACTGAAGTTTGCAAGTCATAATAGATAACTCGTACCTTACTATAAGCTCTTGCGAAAGTTGTGCTCATTCTTTAATTCTTGTACAATTGTTTTCATTGGCATTTGCCTTAAAAGATAGTATGGAAATACTTTCTTATTTATATTTTCTTTATGAAGACGTTGTGTACAATACTAAATTATATTAAAAGTTTTGAAATTAGGTCTGTTTTCAGTAACATAAGACATACGCTAGACTAGGTAGCAGAAGCATGTCTCAGATCTCAAGATTTGGCTCCTCCGTATTTGTCTAGAGACAGTTTTAAATCTTATTGCAATATAACTATATATATTAAAACACATGCATGTATATCTTCTCAAAACCATGTTTGCCAAGAATTATCATGGAAAAATTATTTGAATGATGATAGCTGAAGAAAACCCGAACTGCCTAAGATGTCGTCAACGTTATTTCCGCTTTGCGAACTAGAATTGACTGATTCCTTGCTCCCTTCAACTGGTTTTCTTTTCATTCAGCGAGTGCAACGTCCCTGTTACGGTTAAAAACTACCCAATTTCAAAGGATATTTACAGGGGTTACTATCAAACCCTACCCCACTTCATGGGACATTTACAAGAGCAAATGAAGAGAAGCTCAACGAAGACTGAGAGAGATGAAGCATTAGATTATGTCATCGATTTATATCTTCGTAAAATTTGATGTTACTGCTCGGCCATTCAAATTAACTCAAAATCTACTATCCACATAACTAAGTACAAATATAACAATGACAAATTGATTGGAGACATGGCTTTGTAATTTTTTATTTCCTCTTCATTATATGGATGCACTTATTGACAATATACTACAAATGCGAGCGTGTGTGTGTGTGTGTGTGTGTGTGTGTGTGAGAGAGAGAGAGAGAGAGAGAGAGAGAGAGAATGGTGCACATGATCATTTCAGTAGGTGCCATAATTATTAAATAAATGGTCGATGAAATGGACTGGTACATATCTATCAACTGGTATGCAATATAATGACCAAGTGAACCTTCAGAATGGTACTTGCAAAGGAGGTTATTTTTGTTAAAGTAATTGTACCTTTTTTCGAGGAGTTCCGATACATTACTCAATAGAAAAATTGTTTTATAAAGTTTAACGTTATGTACAATTGCCACAGTCTGCTTGTCAGAAATTTGATTTGAAAATACCAGAAAGTTTTATGATCCTATTTCAGTCTGGTTTGAATAAACGAGGTATTTCAAATGCTAAGGAAGAATTTCAAGATTGCCACCTTTCGGGCATGGTGTCATTTTTTCGGAATGGTTATATTTGTTCATACATACAGTCAGGGAAATGCCCCTAATGTTGTCATTCAGTGACAGTTGTTTGGTTGGACTGGACTTTGATTGTTGGCATTATTTCAACGTTTTCTTTTCTAAGAAAGATGTTAGCCAGTTTTAAAATCTATAACTCTTACTTAATCTTTTAAGGTTGGCGGACATAGGTGTTATAAATGAAAATCTGCAACTCATGGTGACACCATCAGGAGACGTTGTATGGGAACCACCGGGGCTTTACACCACACACTGTGAGATAGTCGTCACTTACTATCCGTTTGACAGGCAAAAGTGTGTTATTGAACTGACGTCATGGAGTATGACCAAAGACCAGCTAGAACTAGACCATCTTTCCTCTACTATCGATACCGAGGACTACAGGTAGATAAATGAGACCTTACCATACTGTTTTCTAGATAAGACATATATGACATAAAAGGCGACACGCGTTTAAATCAATATGAATTATTGTCACAATCGAGCTACGTTATTATAAATAATACTGCAAAAGATGTGCATTAACAAATTTCGAGCCACCAGTCAGCAAGCTGACACACTAAATAACACAACAACTCAAAATTCAATACATAATTTTGTAACAAAATATCAAGAATCAAATTAATAAATATATTCAAAAAAGGACTTCATCACAATAGACATTGAAATTGTTCTAGTTAATTCTATTCCCATTAAACAAATTAATTCATCATTCGGAATTTTCCGATCTACATGTGAGAGGGTCACTATTCTTTGTGTTTTCCCTTCTACCCATCTGCTTTAATCCTTATCATTCTTTCCTTCTTCCTTCTGTCTTTCTTTCATTTCCATCTCCTTCTCTTCCTTCCTCCTTCCTTCTGCTTCTTACTGCTCCCTCCTTTCTTTCTTCCTACCTTCTACTCTTGAATTCTCCTTCCTTATTCTTCGATTACTGCGCCGCCTCGTGCGTGCACCCTGGAATCTTCGGAAGGAATAAAACAAGAGACTTAATTTCTTGTATCCCTACACTATCTTTTAGGAATCCGTCACACTCTTTCATAGACCTTTCCACTGAGCAATGAGCGACCAAACTTTACAAAGTCCTCTGTACAACCACAAATCTCCGCTTTCGCATCCTATGCTTGCTCTGTGCTACTATGTACGAATAATATTACCTCTATGAATATTATAACACACAAACACTATCGGAATATTGATTCCCTCATGGTAACATTCAACATCATGCATACAGTATGCATCACAAGAATTTATATATAACTCGGGGTCTAACTTTGCATAACTACCAATCTACTCTTATTATTTTCCAATAAATGCAAATCGACATCCTAATACAAGCATTTTAAGAAATACAAATACATTGCATAACTCAGCTAAACATAATTACAGTAACTGAATGTAACATCATCTAATTAGCTCCAATCAATACAAGATATCGTCGTCTCGTTCAAAGATTACATTTCCCCTTTAAATATCAGTCACCACGAATCTCGGAACAGCCTTTTCTTTCGAATTCACTTAACCACATAGTTTCCCTTCCTGGGACACTGATCTGAGTCAGACTGACGAGTCTGTACTCTTCCAGAATTCTCAGCACACTGAAATCGAAATGAAATTTTCCTATACAAATGATGACTGGTCCTCCATAAATTTTTAGACCACGCCACGACTCTGATTGAGCCCTTTAGTCACCCATATTTGATTGATACTCTCCCCTCGTTAGAATTTGACTCAGTCTCAACCTTTCAAAACTTGGCGGCTTCCACACCGGTTGTACGAAGCTGACTATGCTCGCGGAAATTATAGCAGCTAATCAAAGGGATATGTTCCTTTGAAGAAATCTTAGTGGCTTCCGGTTGCATACGTTTGAATAGAACATCCTTTTCACTGGTATGTTTAAGTTACAAACTTCTGCCACGAAGAGCGTAACTAAACTTCAGTTTCTTCGTCAATCACATCTCATTTATACAAATACTCCCACCCGTTATAGTTCAACACGACCGATTAAACATCGGACTTGAAACATTATTTAGTTTAAATGAACAGGAAAGTCATTAATATATATATATCATTAAGTAAGTCGACCCTGAAGCAAACCCTTATGGAACGCAACTGAAATAGTGTTGGCTTTTTCAGCAGGGAGTAGATCTGTTCTCTCTAATCAGAATAAAATCATGATTTCATGTTTTTCAAAGGTTCCTACATTGTATAAATCAGAGATTATAAAAACTGAACTCAAGTCCTACATTTTATATGTTCGTTTACACTGCATTTGATAATGCGACAATAATGCGCTTTCTATCCTGCGACACTTTTTCCTCAACGAAAATATTAGGACATGCTTTTATTGAAATGTGAACTCATTTAAGTAGCACTATGATGATGTACCGACTCTTGCATTGGATGCGGTTTATAACAAATGTTGACCCTACATTTTATATATTGTATATTTTATATATTATTTATGAAAAAATAGGATGTCTTTGCATTCTTTTTAATGAATGTCATATTCTATACTAATTGCTGCTCTTGGCTGCTTCATACCCTTTGTTCCTTTCTAGCAGTTAGATAGTTAATGCTGTTATAAAATTTGTATCACGTTTATTTATCTGATCATTTGTCTTGTTTACTTGATGAATCAGTCATTCAAAAAGTGTTGACATAGATGTTGAAGTTTACAGTGTATGAGCCACAATGTAAATTTCTTAATGTATGAAATTTGAAAATACTTGTTTGAAGATTTGTTTATTACCAGGATTAATGGAGAATGGATCATTGTCAGCACGAGCCTAAAGGACGGGGACCTGCAGAATACAAGACCAGACGGATTAGTTGAGACCTACTGGCAGCTAGGATACATATTTGTGTTAGAAGGTCGACCAGAGTTCTACGCCATCAACTACATGTTACCCATAATTATCCCATCCTTCCTGTCATGCGTAATGTTCCTTGTACCACTACACGCCGGAGAGAAGGTCTCTTATATTCTGACAATGATCTTGGCTATTGCCGTGCTTCTCACCTTGATTGCTTATTCATTGCCACATACGTCATTGACAGCGTCTGTCCTAGGTAAAGGATATTTAAACTCACACAATGATGGAGTTAGAGAATTAGATAGAACCAACACATATCGGTTACATTCATAAATTGTAGTATTACGTCCGATCTGCTCAAAACATTTTCAATGAAATACTGACCTAAATTCATATTAAATAACTTAATTAATGGAGCGGGAAAATTAGATCGCTGTGACCTAATTTCGTCTGAAATATGCAGTAATATACACTATAAATCCCTCACGTCGTGTCCACACTTCTTTCTCGCTCAATAACGTTTGAAGAACTTCATGGATTGAAACAAAATCTGTTACGAAGATTAACATTTAAGAAACCGAGGCAAATGTGGATTTTCAGCCTAATTTCTTATTTAGCCTTATACTCGGAAAAAATAGGACAACTTCAATTTTCACATCTTCCGGCACCTTTAATGGAATTATGCCTCCTTTGTGACATATAACTTTGCTAATTAAGTGAATCACATTGACGCGAGCATATATGGTGTACGGACACATTTCAAGTTACGTTACAACACGCCATGCTGGAATTTTTATTTAAATCTATACTGTACTTATACATAGGAATTAGTGTCAGGTCAATATATATGCACAACAGCATGTTCAGATCGTTGATATCTTCAGTTTTTGATAATATGTACTTTGTTTAAGTTAAATAATTATTTAAAACACACACACACACACACACACACACGCACACACACACGCACACACACACGTTGGCTTTAAAGACCATTGATTTGCTAATTGTGTCTAGCGCCTCTGATCCGTTTCAGTGCGTGTCTTTGATTTTTATATATGGCTCTTTTTTACCAATTGAGGGACTGATTGTACACCCCATATAAATTTCGGTGTTATGTTGTAAATGTTAGTGTAAAAACTACACTTGGGATATCCTCAGGTTTCTACAGTAGACTGGTCTCGGTTAAACGAGTTATTGTTTAATTGAACATAAAGCGACAAGAAAAACTATATTGTCATCCTAATGCTTTTGATTTATTTGGGAATCGATCTTGAATAGTGTATGTACATTTGATTAAGTGTTTCTGTAACTAAAACATGAGCAAAGAGAGTGAAAAAGTAATTATTTTTCATTATTCGCAGGTATCTATCTGGCCACTACAGAGTTCCTTAGCGTTGTATCTGCCGTCATAACCGTATTTCTGCTCATCATCTTTCACAATGAGGAAAAGGTGGACACAGCATCTTCATTCTACAAACTGACAACGTTGATCACTACCATTCTCTATCGGGAAGGATGTAAGAGGCAATCCAAAAAAAGAAACAGAACCACTGGGAATATTGTTGTCCGCATTGGAGCCTTTCCGTCAAAGCAATTAATGGAAGACGTTGAGGATATAAATAAGCAAGCTGCTGAGACGTCGATTACTGTTGACGAACGGAAAAAGAAGGTGTACACGTGGGAAGAGATTGCTATTATATGGGACCGGTTTTGCTTTTGGACATTCTTTACCCTGACGCTTCTTTGCACATTGTCATTTTAGTATCTTGGGCCGTCGGGGACATAAATCAATACTTTTGAAGCCAATTGAAATTTCAATCAACTTGATTTCATTTCATTTTCAAAACGTATTCAAAGTTCCAAAAGCAGGCATATCGATATAATGTTGTTGTATTGACTTTGTTCCTCCAGCCCTTCTCCCGTTCTCCTTTTCTCTGTCTTTGCCAGCCAATCCCTTTACACCTTTGCTCACGCAAGATGGCTTAGTTTTTGTGTTTTTAAAGCACTTGTGTTACTAAATGCCAGTACTGCTGATATATCAAATTGTAATCTGCCCATGGTGTTATAATATGCATTTTTAATCCTTCTTGTAACTGTGTGCTGTAGATTATAGGCCCATAGATCAATGATGAACTTCCACTAATTAATCATTATTGACGTATGAAAATAACGAATAAAAGGATTAATAATCCCTGTTTTCTAAATAAATTTAACACGGTACAGAATTTCATCGCAATCCTTTCTGCTTTCCGTTCTCTCCTCAGCTCTCATGCATAAGGGACAAAATATGCAGAAATCTGGAGTGAGAGAGACAAATAATTTTTAATTAAAGTAAAATAATAACTTATATAAGCTATAACTGTAGTGCTCTACGTTTTCATTAAAACTATTTTAAATCAGAACTGTGTCTATATTGATGTAATCAATGTGACTAAAAGTAGAAACTGAAAAAAGAAAACAATCAACTTATCAACATGTAAAAAATGATTGTGCATAGCCACTAAAAGCACAGAACTGCATTTTGTAGCTGACACGATCAGGGATACGAGTTCATTCATTCACTCGGTCAATACACAGTCGCCTGTAGTCAATCTTAACTACGTTGTTTAAGAGCAAATATGCGTATTTGTATGCGATATAAACGTTTACTTTTAAAGAAATATTTACACAACGAGTGGAATATCATTGATACAGTATATATACAACATACATTAAAAAAATAAAATGCATTTAAAGTGTTGGTATAAAGCAATTTGATATACCAATACTATTAGTATATCAAATTGTGATCCGCCCATGGCACAATAATACGCATATATAAACATTCTCGCTAGCGTCTGCAGCTGATTCTAGATCAATGAATCAGTTTCCTCACATTAGTCACTAGTGACGTATGAAAAATAACGATGAAAGTATTAATAATCCCCGTTTTCTAAATTAATTTAATATGGTACACATTTTCATCACAATCCTTTCTGCTTTCTGTTCTTCCCTCCCCTCTCATGCATAACGGACAAACTGCGCAGAAATGTGGAATGAGAGAGAAAAGGAATTTGGGCTGGAGTAAAACCTTGAAATAGAAATTACACCAAGTAACCTACAAGAACATGGTTCGTCGTAACGATACGTGTGCACTTTCCTTGGGATTTATCTACAGTGTTTATCAATGATACAAAGTTACAAACCAGTAAATTCCTGGGTTACATGCTGTGATATATTTAGTGTTTTGTTGTTGTTTCTTAAACATACTATAATGTTCTAAAAAATCGATTATTATTTTTTAAATATGAAAATGTCCAAAGGCTTCTCTCTCTCTCTCTCTCTCTCTCTCTCTCTCTCTCTCTCTCTCTCTCTCTCTCTCTCTCTCTCGACCTACGTAGCAAGATACGGGCTAAAATCTATGAAATGACGAACGTAGAGG
Source organism: Megalonaias nervosa (assembly GCA_016617855.1). Classification (NCBI taxonomy): domain Eukaryota; kingdom Metazoa; phylum Mollusca; class Bivalvia; order Unionida; family Unionidae; genus Megalonaias; species Megalonaias nervosa. The sequence continues at coordinate 18,444 of JAECUM010068410.1, forward strand.
ATTTTTGTTTGTGTTATCCCACGATATCTCTGGACTTATGAATGATAGTAAAAGTTAAATCAAACCGACCAAAGGATGAGA
>JAECUM010068411.1:9915-20232 GCA_016617855.1 Megalonaias nervosa
TGTATGTATGTATGTATGTATGTATGTATGTTCGTGCGTATGTATACTACTGATCACTGGTCCTAAAGCTTTTCAAAAGATTATACTATCAATTTTTACAACATGTTCATAACTGACACATTGAAGAACAGGTCAGCTATTCACCTAAACATCAGCTTATGATCTAATCTGCCCATGTAACTACGTAACTACTCACCCATTGCCTATTCATCCACGTATTCCACTACCTAATCAACCTCAAACTATACTACCTACTCAGTTACCTACTTATCCACCCAAATAGCTGCTTGACGAATAAACTAACTGTAGTCACCTGCAGTCATCTTACAGACTTGTCTACAGACTTACGTATTCAAATATCTACGGGCACAAATGCTTGTCTAACTCCACACCTAACTTCCATCTCAATGTACGCCTATTTATTTCATAAAGGATGTGGCTTACTACCAAGACAGAGAGAATGGTGCAGATGTGTCAGAAGATTAAGTGGACAGTGCGGCATACTCATTGTAAGTATATTGATATATTTAAATATAACAAGTATATTCAACACATGCGGCACTAGATTGGTCACACACAAATGTTCACATACATATGCTTATTGTACCTAACAACCTATATTATTCTCAGGTTTTCATTTGCACGTATAAAGTCCAGAAATAATAATTATCACCTATTCTTTGAAATTAGTATATATTGTATACTTTTGTATTGTATTACTTACTAAGTCATACGCTGGAAGTCTTTACACACACACACACACACACACACACACACACACACACACACACACACACATTGTGTCATACTCTTTGTAGCAGCACAAAAGTAATTAATACCTGTACACATATTTTGTTATGTTATGTAATCGTCGGTGTGGTTAGGGTGCTGGCTTAAATTAGTTAATTCGAAATCCAAAATTCTTGGCTTGGACATCATTACTATAGCAAATAAAAGACAAACAATTATCACCATGAACTGGCTGTATGTTAACAATGAGCTCCATAGCCCACGTGAACAGCGACGTCCCTTATCCTTTGTTGGCGTACTTACTGGTAGGTACAACGCAAGTTAATGTGTAGATTTGAAACTAATGATTAGTGAATGATATATATCATATGCGAGGAAAATGCTAGACTTTTTATTTGAAAACCTGGTAAGATGCTGGTTGCACAAATATTTATTAGGAAGACGAAGTGATATAGCATTGCTGTACAGAAACAACAAACAAATTCCAGGTGTGCTCCTTGATTTAAGATGGTTCGGATTTAGCCCGGAGACCTAAAATAGAGACCCTCAAATTAGGAGATGGCGGCTTTCTATCTCTGATATCTCCTATGCCAGGTATAATTATGAGCATGAATCGTCCTTTAACCCAATATGAGATTTATGAGTTTTTCATATTTATGTTTTCAATAATAAATTCTAGTGACAGTTGTAACTTTGGTTTTGAATCATAAGATTTAGACTTGAGAAATTATTTCTCAGACGAATAATCAGCGAATCAGTCAGTATCACTCGTCATATATAGTCCTCCTTCGTCATGTCAGCCCAAGCAAACCAGACTTCAATGCTTCCTGATACACACCAGGACATGGGTTGCTGGCGTTGAACTGATACCTACTCAAGCTTTGAAGGTGTAAAGATAACCAATTTCTTCTTGATATGAAGCCCGATTGTTCGTAATATTGACATTTCTATCGTATAAATATAGCATAATGCTTCCTTTTGCAGACGTTTGGGACATAAGCCCGAATGAGATGGCTGCTGAGAAAATATATTTCAAATTGACTGATAAGCCATGATGTATAATGGTCATATTAAATCGTGCTTACACAACTATCTGAGGAAACATGATTTAAGAAAGATGGTTGTCCGCATATTTTGGTCGCTCAAAGCTATTTGATACGTTTTGTGGAACTTCGTGCCTAATAAGTCCATGTCAAAGTTTGAAAAATCAGTAACCTTGCAAGGAGGTGGTCTTCGATACATTAGGTGTTTGAGCTAATAATTTTTTTTTAACCAACCTTTTGATAAACGTTCTGGTCCCGCGATTAGTGTCCATGTGCTGGGCGTTTCTGAGAACCTAACGAAAGCCGAACCAAGAAGCTGCATTGTTTTTAGCAGAGAACAGTTTGAGGCATAGTTGTTTCCATTAGGTCTAAATGGAGTTATTATAATATTGAAAGGTGTTGCTACAAAAGTTATTACAACCTTTTTATTTAGAAGATAGTTTTATAACAAAATACAGTAATTTCTGCCGTTCCAAACAGAACAATGTATATGACACTCTAAACTAAGGGATCAATGGCAATCAGATGTGAAGTTTACTTTGACCATGTGAAGTTTACTTTGACTATCATCAGGTATGATAAATACAAAGAGATCAGAATAACAAAGAAATGTAATCAAGGATAAATGTCTGAGCAAAACACATGGAAGAATGGAAGAAACTGAATAGGAACTTTCTGGAGAAACGTTTAGGAACGTGCAATACAAAGTGAAATTATACACATACAAATGCAACTAATATTTGTTTGAGAGTTAACAACGTTACTTTCTGCTATAAAAATGGATCTTTATTTTATAATTGACGGGCTCTTCGAGAAAGGAATCAATTTTAAAATTCATACGGCAAACATTCCATTTCATTTCAAAGAATAGATTTTGAAATATTTTAAGAATTCCTCTTAACTCAAAACAATATTTTTACTACCTCGATGACATGAATGGAACAATGACCGTTTAATAAATGACGATTTGTACAACCTTGAGGTGTTAATCAAAACAAAACCGAAGAGGGGATGTTTGCAAATCTCCTGAAAAACAACGTATTAATGCTGAATATTTGAAATATAACTAAAACTTCAATCTACGCCTGTAACAACTCGGCTGTGCATAAATCCAACTACATATCATTACTGCTTAAATTTTGTATCCAAGAAATGAGTGTGATCCATGGTGATATTGAGGAAATGAACAAATCAGTGTGACTTAGGGTGGTATTGAGGAAATAGATAAATCAGAGTGACTTAGGATAGTATATATTAAATGAATAAATCAGAGTGACTTAGGGTGGTGTTGAGAAAACAAATAAATCAGTGTGACTTATAGGGTGGTATTGAGGAAATGAATAAAATCAGTGAGACTAGAGTAAAATAAAATAAATGTGCAAATCAGTGTGGTGCATGGTAGTGTTGGAGCAGCAGGAAGGGTGAACCCTACAAATTGGTTTCGAGCAAGTTTTTCATAAAATAAAGGTTCATACAGGGGCTGAAAAATAAGGTCAATAACGCTAAACCGAACCTCCTAACTTTTATTATTACCGTATAGTTTGAAAAACGAATAATAAATCGTTTGGGTTTAGCTCATTTTTGTTATTTTATTTTTGACCTTTTGTTTTTCTGTTATAATGCATTTAGTTTACACGCCGGGTCACTCAATTTTTGTCGGTCACCCTTCCTGCTGCTGTAAATTAAACAGCCAGTATAAATATTATTAATAATGGTCGTCATTGGCGAACCTCACTCTGCTAGATTAGCACGAGAACGACTAGAAGCAATTAAAAAATATTTACCTGTTCGTGATGCTGTCAAGCAACAATTACAAGAACGACAAGAATCTTATGTTGAATTTGAAGAGGATACAAAACAATTATTTAAACCTATTACAGAGACAACTAAGCCTCTTCTTCCTGTTTTAGAGAAAACCGCTGAGGCAACTGGAAAAATAGCAGAGAGAACAAAACAGACAAAAAGAATTTTACGTGGACTTCCAGCTGATATAGCTGCTGCTCAACCAATACCTGTAGTTGCTGAAGCATCAGCCCCTAAACAAAAAATTTTTTCAACGAGCAATGCTGAGCTACTTGATAAATTTACTGAGGAATTCACTGAGACAATTTATATCATTAAAAACTTTGACAATTTAGCTGATTTTGCTGCTACGAGTTTTGTTCAAAGAAATAAATTCTTAAAGCCTGATCATCAAAATATCATTAAATCCCGTGAACAATGGCAAAGAGTAATATACCGCATACGTGCTGACGTTGAGCAAATTAAATCAGATGATATAATATACAGAGATTATAATAGGAGTTTTAATTATTACCTTAATTTAATAAAGGAAAAAGCAAGACAAGAAAGAGAAGAAAAAAGAGTAGCAAAAGAGGAAGCAAAACAACTTAAAGAGCGAGAAAAGGAAGAAGCAAAAGAACTTAAAGAAAAAGAGAAAAAAGAAAAAACAGCAGTATTAAAACAAAAACAGACAAAAAGAACACAAGCTGCCCCTCCCCCTGAAACATTGGAATCACCACAATCACCACCACCATCACCACCACTACCACAACAACCATCATTATCATTACCACCGCCATTAAAACCAACACCAAAGGAAAAAGTAAAAGAATCAGTATTTTGGTCGCCAGCCTCAGAGAAAATTCTTGAAAAACAACAATCACTACAACAACTTGGAGTATTAGGATTACCAACATCACCACGAGAACAATATCTAATTAGGAAGGAGGAAATTGACGAATTAATTGAAAATGTTAACAAATATAAAAAAGCTATAGAATCACATTTAGATCGTGGCGAAAATATCAAAGACTTGAGTCGTTTTATTATTCCAATAAAAGAATTTTTAAAAAAATTAAAGAAATTAGGAGTATCAGATTCTGAATTTGATAAAATTATTCCAAAATCTTATTTCTTATTTACTGGAGAAGGTCTCTCTACCGGAGGTAATTTTACTCTATGCCTAATAACGTCCTTGCTGACGTTGAACGTCTGGAGATTCTCATCGGGGGAAAACGAGCTGGTAATAATTCTCCAGAAATAATTAATGAAGCAGCTGATATTTGCAGACGGTTATTTACAGGCGGTATCATGGACGTTGATGTTTATCAGTCTCTTATTAATGAAATTGCCGATGACTACTATAGTGACTAAGTACGTAATTAAATACAATTACTATAATAAAATGATTGTACATAGTACTCAACGTGGACCAACCATGGTCAGGGTAATAAATTCACGATTACCAGTATACAAAACAACCTACGGAGATGGACTAGGTGATGTTGTTCAGGGTCTATTTAGAAGGATAGCCCCAAAAGCAATACCGATCGCAAAGCAATTGGGAATGAAAGCTATTGATGTTGTTCGTGAAAAAGGTATTGGTGCTGTTGGTAATCTCGCTGGTAAAGCATTTTCGGCGATTAAAGATAGACTAATACGATTAATAAGACGAAAACCTCAACCTGTAAAATTACCTAGTACTGAAGTAATGCCTGCAAATGTCAGTAAAATAATAAATCAAGTTGCTAATCAAAAACTAGCGGAGTTGGCTGATATACCAATGTCAGAAAAAGAAACAAATAGAACCGCTAGTCTGATAGCAGGAAGTGGTCTTCGTTTTAGACGATAATATTTATAATAGATATGTTTAAGCGCATATCTGATCCAGCATTTGACATGGACGCACCAGTACTTAAAGATGAGTCTGTGCGTGATTATCAATATTAGTCTTATGATGCTCGAATTCCAGATCAGCGTGGACGAATTGAACTGCGAGTTCAGGATACAAGTAAATATTTCCTACCCGCTGAGGCGTTTATTGAGTTTGAAGGTGAAATTTTAAATAACGCTGCTCCTGCAGCACCAGTAGCATATGGAGACGATGTTAGGGTTGGTTTTGTTAATAATGGTATTATGGCGTTATTTGATAGTGCTACGTACATGATTGACGGAAAAAATATTGAATCAATTCAAAAGGACGTTGATGTTGCTACAACGATATTAGGTCTTGCAAGATACAGCGACGATTATTCAAGATCAACTGGTCCATCAATGATATTTGTCAAGGATACTTCTAACTACCCTGATAACAGACAATATAATTTAGTACAAACACCGCGTGCTACTGCATCCGATCCACAACCAGCGGGAATGATAGCACGGCCTGCTGCTGATTTTTCGTTATTGCAAAATGTTAATCCAGAATTTAACTTAGGATTTGCAGCACGTCGAGCAATGTTGCGTGGTGGAAGAAGAGTATTTTCATGTGCCATTCCACTATCACATATCTTTGGATTCTGTAGAAATGTCAGAAAAGTCATTTTTGGAGCCAAACATACGGTTGTACTTGTACGAAAAGCAACTGACAATGATGCATTATGGCGACCTATTGGTGATGCTGGTAGAGTAATTCTGACAAAACTTTCATTGTGGATGCCAGTGATGACTCCAACAGTATCTGAAGAAGATCGGTTACTTGCTTTTATGAGTCAAGGTGGTAAATCAGCGATGTCATGGTTAACAATGACCACAGATGCTATCCAAAGTAATATCAATGGTTTATTTACATGGCAAATAGCTTCTCAGCAAGGTGTTTCTGCGCCACGACATATATTTATTGCGCTTCAAGATGCTGCACGGGTGGATGACCAAACACGTAGCATTATGATATTTGACAAACTTGGTGTTTCTGAAGTTTCTTTAAGAATGAATGGACATCAAGAACCATCCGAGGATATATTACTGAATTTCGATCAAAATCATGTAGCACGTGCATATCATCGATTAATGACGTTCATGGGTCGTGATCAAAATATTGATACTGGTTTACAAATATCACAATTGGATTTTACAATCCTATATCCGATTTATTACTTTTCGCTCGAACATTTAGATTTAACCAGACAGTCAGTAGTCGATATACATTTTCGAGCTCGTGTGACAATAGGAGCTATTGCCAATTACAGAGTAATTGCTGTTATACTCAGCGATAAATCAATGTTAATTGAAGGTACTGGTGGACGAATGAGAGTCGTTGATGCTCCAGTAGAAAACATGTAATTAGATCGTTTATGAATATTATGATGTCGTATAATCACGTTAGTGTTAGTCTGACTCCTGGTCAGATTAAAAGGATACAATCAGCATCAAAAAATAACTGTGGATTAAAAATATTGCTAAAGAACGATCAGATGAGCGGTTCAAATAAATTATCTCTTACGGAACGTCAGCTCAGGCATTTCAATGAAGCCAAAAAATCAAATAAAGGTACAAAACTTAATCTTTCTGCGGATGCCATTAAAGATATCATTAAGATGGGTGGTATATTTCCACTTCTTGCTGCTATACCAGCATTAATAGCCGCTGCAGCCCCAGCTGTTGCAAAAGCAGCTGCATTAGGCGCTGTTGGAACTGCTGCTGGAATGGCATTAAAGAAAGCAACAGGAAAGAGAAAAAAAAAAAAGGGAAGGGGTCTAAGATTACCAGGGACTCCACATTCATGGTACGGAAAAGGCCTAAGATTACCAGGGACAGTTTACTGATATCTCCTATGTCCAATTTTGATTTATTAGATGCTGCTAAAAATTAAAAATAAAAAATTTTAGAGGTGTTTTCATGCGCGATCAATTACCAAAACAACCAAATAACATTGAAACCGGTATTATTAATCTCGATGAAAACTCTGGCCCAGGCACGCATTGGGTCGCTTATGCAATTGATCCACGTGGAATTATTTATTTTGATTCATATGGACTAGCTCCACCAAAAGAATTCTTAAACTATATTAGCGGCTATCAAAGTACTCCAATACGGTATTCAACGTTACCAACACAAACATTAACTGATCCACCAATATGTGGTCGAGAAGTACTTAACGTACTTGATGCTATATCAAAATCAACAAAACCACCTCACAAAGTTGTACATGAATATACTACGTTGTCGCATTTAAACAGACATTAGTAAATATAATGGTGGATATTTATGGAAGATCTTCTCGTGGTAAAGGTCATCAGCAAGCTGATTTATCTAAATACGCAACTCTCGATCAGCTCAGAAATGAAATTGATGATTTATTAAACATAACCAGTGTGGATCAAAATGAAGTAGTTGTTTTTCAGGATAAAGAAGGACGATTAAAAACTAGTAATATCCAACTACCAGATGTACTTATACGAGTTCCTAATGCGGTTGTTAATAATATAGTTACTTTTACTGATCAGGGTAAAATACAAGATTCCGGTACGTCAGTCAGCGATTATATTAAGAAAGCTGGTGATTCATTTACAGGTTCAATTATTATGAATCAAAATAAAATTATAGGCCTTGGAAACCCAACTGCAGATACAGACGCTGCAACAAAAAAATATGTCGACGATCAAGAATCTAAGTACGTATTGGCCAACGGCGGTATAATGCGTGCATTTCTCAACATGAATAATAATGGTATTAACAATCTTAGAACACCAGAATATGATTTTGATGCTGCTACGAAAAAGTATGTTGATGATAAGGAAATTCCTATAACAACTTCGCTAGCTACAATCAATGACGAAGTGACCACACTCAATGGTACTTTTACTAATCACGTACAAACTTTTTTAAATTTTCGTAGAAATGTAAACAAAACCATTAAAGATTTTTTGGGTGATCCACCAACCGTTGACATAAAACTAGCCGACGTTAACGTGAAACTTAATGATATTGTCAGTGGAATACCTAATATTGTTCAAAAAACTAATCTGATTAAAATTCCACACATACAAATTAAAAATATCGTATATACAGTAGCATCAGGATCATCAACATGGACACCACAAAATAACACACTCGAACATACCGTAGAAGTAACTGGGTTATACAGGTTATCTATATACGGTTCGGAAATTAATGCTACCACTTCATTATCACCGAATGAATATCATAATCCTCTATTGGTGATGCTAACCAAGAATATGAAAGAAATCTTTACGCTGATATCAACGGAAATGCCTCCGAGACGTTACTGGTGGTGCCTAGAATTCGTAACTGAAACTTAATTAAATGACGTTGTTAGTATACTGGATCAAACTCAGTCTCGCATCGACGTTCAACGTTACAGATGCAATCAGGTATGTGAGCGTCTCACTAAACTAAATAATTTTATCGACTATTATAACACGAAAATAAAAAAATACAAAAGGCGTATAGATGTTATTGATATAGTTGTTTACTCGGTTTCTGCTGTTATTGCTGGAACAGGATTATTATTATCAACATTGACGATGACAGCACCTACTGTTATAACCATTATTGTTTCAGCATCAACGGCTATTGCTGGTGTTCTCGGTATTATAGCCAAAAAGATAGATACCTGTACAAATGCTAAATTGCACGATTATATGATTAAATTACATACAGTGGCAGATGCATGTTCTAAACTATCTTTGTACATTTCTTCGTGTGTCAATGATGGTGAAATATCCGATACTGAATTCGCGATGATGATGAAAACCTATGATGACGCTTTTAAGGTGATCGCTAATGATTTTAACGAATTAAATAATAATGATAATAATAATGACAAACAGGGAGTTACTTCAACAGATCATCACTAATACAACTCCGTCAAAAACTACTATGATATCGCTAAGTTCGACTAGTCCTGAGTTTAGTGTCAATTTTCCAACATCAATTCCTGCAAAAGAAATAGCGTTAGCGCAGCTTCGAGTTTATTATAGCTGGCCTAATATTAGATCGAAACCATTTGGTGGACAACAGCCAAATAATTCATTAGTATTCGCAAATAAGAATAAACCTGATGGAACTCCTGATTGGCAAGTAGTTAGTATTCCAACTGGCAGTTATCAGATAGATCAGATCAACGATGAATTCCAACGCAGAATTAAATCCATTACAGAAAAAGAATCTAAAATAGCGATTACTGCTTACGAACCAACATTATCAGCGGTGATTGAAATAAATTCCCCTGATTATCTCGTAGATATTTATCAAAGTTCAATCAGATCAGTATTAGGATGGCCTGATATTCCACCGATTTATCAAGGACCACCAGAACCACAACGATCTGATTTCGTCACGGATAAAAGAATATTTATACAACTTCCAGAATATCGAAAAGTTAAAGATGCTTATCCATGGCAAAAATATTTAGGCGATGAAAGAGTTATACATTATATAGATAGAATAGAAAGCTATTTTACGAAACAAATTGATGGTAAAAAAGGTAAAATAATAATGCTTGATATTGATGAAATAAATTCATATGCTAATACAATTAAATCAGAACATGAGCGTGTATTTAATAATCTACGAAATTTATTTTCAAGCATTAATGTTTATTACAGCGATGATTTAAAAAATCAAATAATTGCCTCAATACAACATTTGAATCAAGTTGCTTCAGATCTAGATTTTATGAATAATATTCTTGTTAACAGAGAAAAACATTTATATAACCCAGAAACAAATAGATATGTTACAGGTTATATAGTTAATGAAGACGATCCAGTACAGCGTG
>JAECUM010068412.1:0-39173 GCA_016617855.1 Megalonaias nervosa
ACAAGATTCTGCTTTCTAAATTCCACATCAAATGTGTATGAAGTAATTACATTTGATTAGCACATGATCATTCAAGATAATTTAATAGGCAAAAATCAGGGATTTGAAATATCATTCAGCATGTCCTAGGGCTTAGAGGTCCAATGTGTAATATTTTGAGGATTTCACTTTTGAACTATATTGTGAGGTTTGTATGCATGATTCCATCTCTTCACAGGAGTTAGGGGACAGTTGTACAACATTTTGAGGTTATGTGTGATACTTTGAATATATTGGTGTGTGTGTGTGTTGTTTCTTGAAGCCAGAGTAACATTTGTAATTATTGATAGATGTTAGGACATGCATTGAGTATAAAGAGAAACTTAGCCTGCAATTTTAATGATTTTTATAACTCGTCATTTTAGGGAATTAATGGCTTCTAAGGAGGATGCAGCTTCGTGCCCAGTATGTCAGGAGATTTACCATGATCCAAGATGCCTTCTGTGTGGCCATTCCTTTTGTTTGGAATGCATAAAAGGGGTGGCAGACAACAAGAAATGGTTTTGTTGTCCAATTTGTCGATTTAGAGTCAATCTTGGAGATGGAAAGGTAGATCAACTACCAAAGAATTACGTCCTCAGTAATGTCATAGAAGCTAAAGATAAGACATACCCTTCAATGTGTTTGAAACATAACAAGTTACTTGATATATTTTGTGAGCAATGTGATATGGTGATATGTTCCAAGTGTCTTTCCATGCAGCACAGAGGCCATGTCATAGAAGATATAGACAAAATCTTTAATGAACGAAATGTAAGTACACAAGTTATTGTATTTGCTAAACAAAATATACATGTAGACTTACAAATGGACATTTGTCGAGCAGAAGAAGACCTCATACCTGTATTGGACTTGGAGAAAAGTATCAGAATGTTTGACAAAAAACTAGCACTTTTGAATTTTAGTAGAAGTATTTGTGATAATGGTGATGATGATAATCCAGTGATGAAAAGAAGAAATGGTTTTGATGATATATTTATCATCAACCAGAACATTTGCAGTAACTGTATCCGTAGGTCTCATAATAACTGTTAAGAAGAAATATATTACTGGTTTCATCTGCAAAAATGATTTTTATAGCTCTGAAATTAGATGTTGTCTGTATCTTAATTTTTTTATTATTGTTTCTATTTTTTATTCATAATATTTCAACCTTTTTATTTTGTCATATTTTAATAGCTTTAAATGTGAAGGATTGTTTTAACAAAGTAATTTGTAAATGTGTTTGTTTAATTACTGGCATACATTTAAATACATCCATGAATGAAGATTTATTATAACCTGCATCTGGTAAGGGCAGTACAATATACTGTATCGATGATTACCAATATAAATGAACATTGCAACTATTGTGGTGAGGTAACTGGGCAATGAAACCAGTAAATTCAGAGGAATGTGTTCCATTCCATTACAGACTTTAAAAATAGATCATACATATTTAGCAAGAGAAACAAATTTGAATCTGATAAATGCACTTCTTTTTATATTTTGGTCAAGAACTTCCATTGAATTTTCACAGGAACAATTAGCAGCATTTTTCTCTGACACAAAACTGTCAGTATCAGTGATACAGGAGAAGAGAAGTGTCATAGAACAGTCAAGAAATGCCATGCAGGTAATCATTTTAGACTATCTTATCAGTGTCTAAATTACAATTGTTTTAAAAACCATTTCATCACAAACACCTCCTTATTGAATTCATGCTCATTTGACTTTTCCTCCTGTTTTCAACCAAACAAAATAACAGGATTATGTTATCAGGTATAAAACTGGGGGCTGAAAATTTCATTTTTAACTTTATTCTTTCTGCAAAATGTAGTGTCAGACCATATCTGCCTAATCCAACAGTTGCAATTTATGAACATTGCATCCTTTGTCTCGTGTGCTCAACAGAGTGACAGAAAGTGTTGCCATACTTTGTACATTCAATTTGATACATAAATGGCTACTATCTAACATTCTTGCAACAAGCGCTAGGGATAGTGCATGCGTGTATAAAGTATTGACCTTCTGCCCGAAAATGAAAACATCAAATATTGTAAGCAGAATATTCATTTTCCAAATTCACTTAAAATAGAACCATCAGATAAATACATATATATCTTAATCAGACATCAACACAAAATAGACATGTAGTTTACCCATCTTAAGACTGTTTCTCAATTATTTCTTCATACTTTTGGCCATGTTTTAACCTTTATCTGTAGATTCCCCCATCATTCAGATGTGCAGTAGTCCAAGTATGTTCTTGGCCATTCCATTTTGTGTGTGTGTGTGTGTGTGTGTAATGGAATCCTAATTTTCAACTGCACATCTGTCTTTTCCAAGCAGACGTCCAGTGTCATTATAGATGACACTAATATAAAATAGCTTGACAATTTTATGTAGATGTTTATACACAATACCATGTTTTGTAATGTTTGTTGCTCAAACTCCCTCAAAACATTTTCGTGTCCTGATCGCACCTCCTTACTGTAAAGATATGAATTTTAACTCGAGTTCAAATTCTTTTGCAAGAGCTTTCTGATATCCAGGTGAAATGACTCTTAAAATAACACTAAAAATCCATTGTTGATGATGCCACAGATACCATTTATAATTATGATCCATTAAAAATAGAAATTTTGGTATTTAAGACCAGTTTAGAAATACCACTTAAATGAAACACACATCATAATAAACATTCTTTATGAATTTTGTGTGAACAAATATATATGTTTACTTTGATATCTTACATATAAACACCCACATTTGTCTTTCTTTGTGTGATTGCATCCAAACAAAAGTCACAAGTTCGAAACTTGCAGCTGCATCCAAAAATTTTTAATAGATTTTAATATTTTTATCGTCAAGCTTTCTTTCTTTAAAAATTGCTTATCACAGTTTTTACATATTTGTTACATTTTTTTTTATTCCTGTCCTAGGATGGACAGTTAACGTAGTTGTTTATAAAATCTATGTAACATTGTCAAAAGGTTTTTAAAAGCAATGGCTACAGTGGTATTGGACTTGTGCTTGAGAAAGGCAGCCAATCTACTTAAATGTAGTTACTGAAATGAGTGTTATATATGAATTGGACTTAAAGACAAGACTTATGGGTACAATTTGGGTAATGCATATCTTTTATGAAATTCATTTTTGACTTTTCAGAAAAATGCTGATTCCATCCACAAAACAGTTGATAACATGTTTAAGAAATGGTATGATGCTCTTCATGCAAAACAAAATGCTGTTTTGAGCTACTTACATCAAGAAAGAGATAAGAAGATACAGGTTTATGTTGAAGCTGAAAGTGTTCTTTTGAAGTCCTTGACAAATGTGACTGAATTAGAAGAAGAAATAAGCCAAACAAGGAGTAAAGACATGGCATTTGTTATACAGGTATTCGTTCGTTTCTCATAGATACCAGCTGAAGTATTAAAGGAGACCAGAAGTAAAATTTTTCTTTTTAATTCGACTGTAATGTTTATAAATTACATATCGTTAGCGGTTAGTGATTATATTGTGCAGAAGATACCACAATTCCGTAAATTGCCAAGTTTTTCCGAGTTTTGATGAGACGACAGATCACGTGGTCCCGTGATGCAATACTAGCCAGTCCTCAAATAGAAACAGAAACATGGCGAGCGAGACAGACAGGAGGAGACCAGATTTGGGTTGCACATTAAAAGGTTGAATCTGTTTCCAAGAGATGCTTATAACAATATCTGTTGAACTGTGTGTCAAGAATTAAAATAAAACAATGTAATTTTTAAATAAATACTTATCCATTGTGTGCTGTGCAAAAATGTGATAAGGATTAAGTGATGGTGCCCAATGTAAAAATTAAAAATTCACCACAATGCAATAAATTCATTTAAGAAGGATGAGATTCAATCATATTATATGTAAATGACATATTCATTACCTACCCCCAACACACCACCTAAGGACTAATATTTTGAAAATATACATCCAACACTGAAACACTGAGAGATAATACTGAAGTCTGGGCAAAGAGACTAGAACGATTGCCAACTTGTGTGTGAAATAATATCCATTACTTGAGAGGTGTAAAAGGCATTCAGAATGGTTTTCATCGGTCATAACTTAAGCATTAGTTTTTTTTTTAAAAAAATAAAATAAATCTGCAAAGCAGAAATCATAAGTAATTAATTTAAACATTAAGAATCTTCCTTCTTATGGTTCAATTACAGTGTATTTTACATGCAGGATACAGTTAGCGTATTGACAAATCTGATAATATATACATGTCTGGTATCAGAGTTTTTGTACTGTACTGGTCAGTGCTCAAAGAATTTTTTTTTTTAAGCGCAGGCCCCGGGCTGTTGACTTGAATGAACTCACAAGCCCTGCCTGAAATTCCACAAGACCGGACAGTTCATACCTGTCAACTCTCAAGCCGGGAGAAAAACCTCCCGATTTTAGGGGTATTTGCACACCTACCTCCCGATCTAGTATAATCCCCTGATTTGTCGCAGAGAACTCCCGATTATTACATTATGTCAGTCAATTTCATTTTCAGAAAAAAAACCCACCACCAAACCATCCGTAAATAGATATAACTTAAGCAATCCACAAATGCCATATTCTATTTTATCACTTGTGAATATTGTAGTTATGTAATCAGTACCGGATTTAGGGATAAGCTAAACAAGCTACAGCTTAGGGCCTCACAGTCTGAAGGGGTCTCTCAAATTTATTTATATCAAATAGGGCCTCTACAGCTTCCAATAGCTTAGGGCCTCGCTATGTCTAAATCCGGCACTGGGCGAAATAATTAATATCACAAGACAGTTCTTTTCTTCAGTAAGTAGAATGTTAAGATTAAACATTATTCACATAAATTTCACATTTTTTAAAACCACTACAACAGTACTATAGTAAAAAAAAATTAAAAAAATAAAATTGTCACCAATTAACTTAAATCCCATGAACGATCACTGTGAATGCTGTGTAATTTTCTCAGCAAACAAAATTGCATCTCCATTTCCGCCAAAGAAACTCGGCCAGTTAACACCTGACATTCCTCTACCGTATATGAAAAGTTTAATTACCATGATTAAATTAAAAGAAGGAATAAAACGAAATATACCATGCAGTATATGTATCCCCCAAAAAACTAATTCAGAATAAATATTTTCATTCAGTAAACAGTGTTACATGCCTTAAGACTTAAACCTAAGGAAATAAGCTGGGATATAAAATGTGGGAAAAACAGTTGCCACATGTAGGTAACTTGTGACTGCAGATTTGAACTGTCAAAATGAAGTCCTATAGGCATTGTAAGTTACAACAAAATAGGGAATCGTTTATTTGCCAATCAGTTGCTGGTGCTTACATACACACACTGTCGAACATGATCCGAACGGCAGTCCTTTTCATAAGATAAATACAAGGATAAGGATTAACTCTTAATTAGTCACACTGGCTTTATTGCTTGTGTATTTAAGTCGAAACTTCAGCTATTTTGCAGTTTAACCACAGCTGACCAGAATATGAAAAACGGGGCTTGTCCTGGGGGATTATAAGGTGTTTCACAGGGAGAAATGGTGCATCCCTTGAGCGCTCGCACATTGGGGCAAGGGGGTGGGGTCAACAGTCGCCTCCCCCAAATTTCTATTGTCAGCCAGTTAAAAGTTATACCTGACCACTTTTCTTTTAATCGCTGCTATTTAAACTGCCCAAGGGAAAGTTTTATATCAGTTCCAATCAATACAGATTACCATTAATACATACTACATGTAACTGGCATAGACTGAAAGTGATTTTTTTTTTTTTTAAATTTTTTAAAAATATTTGTAAGATTACTGAAAATTGTGTTTTTTCGAAGCACTACCATGTCAGTGGTTTAGAATCTTATTTATAGCAAAGCTTCCATTTCATTAAAATCAGATCTCAATTTCACCTAGGACAGCGGTGATTTGATTTAGATTGTGCTGTGTTATGGCATGTATGTCAGCATCTTGAAAATACATTTACTCATTTCCACAGGCACCTCACTTTGAATACAGGATGAGCCCGAACTAAAATTAGAGAGACTCAGGGTGTCAGGCTATCAAATTTTTTTAGCACTGCTGGTGTAGATAAAAGATCTGTGAATTGACTGTTGCATTTTGTGGTCACTTACTCGGCCTTCTGTCTATTTTTGTAATTCACACTTTTAACACTTTTCCCAGGATTTAAAATATCCAACAGTATGTCTCGAACAGCGCCAACTTTTAGTTTAGGCCTAGCATTTGCGTATCCTAGAGCGGCGATTTTTTCAGGATACCTCTCGTAACATTCCTTTGAGAAATGTAATGAGTACAGAGGGCTGTATGTGTTTGAAATCAACTCACTTGCAATAATGTATCCATACTTTCTTTATGTCTTTATCTTTTGGAAAAGAAAAAAAATTGTCCACAGCCTTTTCTTAATGTGCCCATACACCCACAAGCAATGCAAAATGGCATTGTCTTTTATGCTGGCAGCTGTCAGTCAAGATGCTGGAGTCGCTACTATGATGTCACATCACGAAGTAACCGAATAGGTGCGGAAATTTTGCATACGAGGTCGCGGAAATTCAGCGCCTTGAACATATGCCAATATTTAAATATTGGCAGTACGGTCGCAGATGATACTTCAGAATAAGGTTTTCTTCTATAGTGCTTTTATTATTATTCTATATTCCCATTGATTTCTGGTCTCCTTTAAATTACTATTTAGAATCTTGAAAGTATTTTTGAATATTTGAAACAATGGGGATTTTGTTTTAATTCAATGAAGAACTCATCAATCCTATATTTCTTAAGGATAACAACTAGCTAATAATGATGTTTACTTGTAAAATATTTTTTAAAGAGCAAAAATAAACACCATCCAACAAGCTAATGAACATGTATACAGGAAAAGTGAAAGTAATGACTTATTTTTCACTACAGTGATTTAGTTGCACTAATTGGTAAATATTGTATTTGGCAGTATAATTCCTTGATATTTGGTAGTGAAGGTCCTTTTGTCATGGATATTTAATTTACAGCAGATGATTACAACAATTGCATTTTTCTCTCTGTTTGCCACATTTTTTCTGGTTTAGATGTTGACGTGCAGTACAAGTCAAATTAACTAATTTTGTACGTTTTCCATCTATTGCATATCAATAATTCTATGTCATGTGTAAGACAAAGTCAGATCAACACTTTGGCTTCATCTTGTGTGTAAGTAACTGCCGGTTTCATGAGTATTATTGGTATCACTGTATGCTTTTCCAAATTAATTGTGAAATTGCAGTGACCAGTGCTGACATGCATTTCCCCCGTTTTGTTTAGGAGAGGGAGAGAAGGGGGAAGGTTTCATGTCAGTATTGTACTCTATATTTTTCTTGACAATGGTGATCTTCCTCATGTACATGGGCACTTCACTATGCAGTTATCAGTTGACACCTCTAAGCAAACAGTTAATTCTTGTTTTAAGTATGTCATCCATTGTCACAAGCACCACATAGCTATGGAGTGACATTCACATGGTAATTAAATATGCCTAGCGCTTTGGCCAGGTTGTTCTATTTGATATATGTTTGAGGGCAATACAGACAACTTTAAATTAGTATGGCTACTGATAGGGAAATGAGGCCATCTTTAGAGAAATGAGAAATGTCAAGAAAAGTAACAATGGAGACATAACAATAGAGGAAAGTTGCATAAAAAGAATAAATTAAATACTGTAGCAAATTTGTACAAACAAGAAGAGAGAGGGCATCATTTCTTTTGGTTTTCAATTCACTTGAGATAGTAAAAAACTGGTAATTGATGTGGAGTAAGGATAGAGAATAAAGGGGGTACTGACATAGCCTAATACCTAAAGCCGGTATTGGGTTTTAAACAGTTAACTGCGTTGGATTGTTGTTGGAAACCAAAGACCAATCCATGAATTATAATGAAAGAGAGATGCCAAAACAATACCTTGTTAAGACTGAATACAGTTAAATGTTGTTATTACATTTACTTTAAGCTGAGAACAAAACTAAAACTGGATCATTAATGATCTACAAATGTGCTGTCTCTATTCTAAAATTTAACAAATATTATAGATTTGTTTTAGTGAATACATGACCGTATTGTGAATATATAATAATTATGTGGTTTATCTGTGGTATTGTATAAATATTCATGGAATATTCTAGTCATTAATATGCATTCTGTTCCTCTTTAGGCTCATTTATAGCAATGAAAAAGATGTACTGGTAATAGCTCAAGTGCATCAGATAAAGTACTGCAAAATCAAATATCAATAAACCTATGTCTAAAATTTGGGCAGGAGAAATGAGGTATGGAAATAGAAGAAGATGAATTCAAACAAATGTGTCCATATTTTTTGCATGAACAAATGATAAGCAAAATAAAATAAACTAGAGCATGGGTGGGCAAAATAAGGCTCACAGGCCAATAGTGGCCTGTCTATCATAAGATTGTATGGTAATTTCATTATTGTAGTAGAAATGTGTGGCCTGTGATTTACCAAAATTCATGGAGTGGCCCCCCAGCAAAAATTATTGCCCACCCATGCTGTAGAGTATAGACTGTAGGTGTGGTATGTGGCCATGAATTGTGAACTCTTTTATTGTTTTCTTCAATTTCATGTTGTAGAATAAGAAAATACAAACATGTACAAATGCATAAAAAATTATAAAAATTGTAACATAAAGACAGTCATTATTAGCTTATAACTATTTTTGACATGTTAATTGATCAAGAATTGGTACAACTATGTGACCTGTTTTTGATTATGCCAATTAGATCTCATATTCAAAGCAATTTTGATGACATAATTCATATACAATTTGATTCAGAGTACAAGACGAAGCCCAGATTTCCAGGTAAAGAGTATTGATTACTAAGCCAGAAAATATGGTAATCTGTTTACAGTTACTTTCTCTTTGGATTCAATAGTGATATAAATTTTTGACAAAGTATATCTACTTGAGATGTAGAACAAGCGCAGTATCAGTTAGTCATATTTGATAAACAGAAAGCTTGATGTTCCGATATATGAGATAGATAGGTAGATAGATATGTATGCAGGTAGGCAGATATAGAAAATATATACTTAAATATATTTATGCATATATAATTTTGTTCCCTTTTACATTTCAGCAATACGGCTCCATTAGGGCCAGGTATGGAAAATAGTATGCAACTATATTAACTGTTCTATATTTATCATCAGAAATACATTTTTATGAGTTCATATTGGCTGTCTCTGAAGAAAGTACTTACAGGTGATTTTAATATGCAGCAGTGATCATTTATGGTGATGATGCAATTTTTAACTTAATTTCCTGGGTAAAATATTTAATAAGAAGGAATTAATTTGTTAAAGTGGCATTTATCACAATTGTATTTCATATTGTAACACTTCCGAAAACCTTTCATGATTTCTTATTTGCTGTATACCATTTCAATGATGATTACACTTGCTATCATCTTTTACTTCAGCTTTGTTCAAATAATTTCTTCATTTGTCTTTTCAATATTCAAGACATGAAGACATGGGACGTGTAGTCCTGCTAAACATCAAGACTCATTTCACACCACCTGATGATTTAAAGATTGAAGTTTGTGCACCATGGATTGAAGAAGCTATTAGCAACATTAAATACACTGATATGATGAAGAGAAAGGTAAATAGACTGAATTGTATATCACAAATGAAATTAAACAGTCTGTAAATGCAGAACATTTGTGCTGATCAAAGAAACAAGATTACAGTCACTCCATTATCAGTATGAGAGTCATTATTGCAGACTATTACATTTAAATTAAACTTGAAATACAAAAGTAAAATTATATTTATCACATTGGAGTATTTTATCCAAATGACAGTTTATTGTATATATTACTTCTCTTTTTAGGCAAGACCCCAAACACGGAAGATATCAGAGATCGAAAAAGAAAACAACATTTTGAAGAGGTTGTATCACATCATTCTTTATGTTACACCATACATAAATATGAGAAACTGTGTGCTCTACAATGACTCAAGTAATCACATCCTCCTACAACTGTATAGATCTTCAAAATATAATAGCAGCAAGTACTTATCCTGTCGCTGTTGCACAGCTAATCTATTTTAGTGCCAAAACCTCGCTATCCTTTTGATGTGAATACTTCCTCCCACAGAGTAGAGAAAAAGCACTATCACCTTTTGCATACCACTCTGTATGTTGCATGGTAAGGTGCAGAAGGTAGCTATTGGCTGTCATTCTTTTTCACTGACATCTTACTGTGTAGATGTTTGCCAAAACCATCATCAGAGAAATTATTCCTGTTGCAACTTACTGCAAATAGAAGTGGTGCCCGTAGCAACTTACTGCAAATAAAAGCAGTCTCCTTCTGCAGTTTTAAATGGTCTCGGTGTTGCAGTTGTCCATTCCATTTTATTACAAAAACTGTATCATAACCTTTTCCCCTTTTAGAACTTCCAAGGCTTCCTCATGTTTTATCCTTATGGAGTAGGCACATGCTTATTACATACATACACTGTGGTATTTGGTTAAGTCCCTGTGTTTTAAGGAAAATAACAATAGTCCTTTCCTAACATTGAGGACATCGTTTCCTCATGACAAGAGTGTGCTTTTTGGCACAAGCAGAAGTGGGATATTCTTACACGGTGCCACCAAATCTTATATGTTAGGGGAGATCGCTCTGCTTGACCTCCAGATAGGTCGGCAGATGACTTTTAGCTCCCTTTAGCTACAAGTAGTATATGGGAGGGCTGGATTTGCAAGGTTGTGGTTGTTCTCCTAAGGTGTTATGTTTGGGTATTAAGTATTTTCGAAGAAATATATTTTATTAGGAAAAATTGGTTTTCCTGCTTAAGAACTTCATCCTTTTGGGGTGGGCATATGCCTATTACCTAATAATAATAATAATGAGGACTTTGTATAGCGCCTAATCTTTAGAAGCTTTAAGTCCTTTACAACATTTGACAACACTTAAAAAACATATATAATGATATGATTACAAAAATAAAAACAAACACCACAAAATTAGAAAACAGAAAACATGCTGTAAATATTTAAGGTTAGGAAACATTAGGTCTTTAAGTCTGTTCTTGCAGTTGAAATAGGTGGGTTTTAAGAGTGCTCTTGAAAGAGATCACTGTGTCTTTGTGTCTAAGTTCAGTGGGCAATTCGTTCCATGTTGCTGGGTCCTGGTATGCAAAAGAATGTTGTCCATATGATTTCATTTTCATAGTGGGAATAATGAGAATATGAGTGTCAGGAGAGGAGCATATCTTGCTGGTGTGTGCACATGGGTGAGGTCGGATAGGTATGTTGGACTGGATCCTGTCAGTGAAACATAGCACAGAGAACAAATTTTGTGTTTAATTCTGGATCGAATGGATAGCCATTGTAGGGTACAGAGCAGGGGGGAGGTGTGCTCTGATCGTGGTACTCTAAGGATGATCCAAGAAGCTGTGATTTGAACATTTTGAAGTGTCTGGAGTAGATATTGAGACGAACCAGACAGAATTGAGTTACAATAGTCCAGTCTTGAAAGTACTAAGGAACACACAAGTGTTTTAGTGGCATCAACTGAAAGATACTTGCAGATGGAGCTGATGCATCTCAGCGCAAGATATGCAGCCTTGTATACGTTCATGACATGTTGGTGCAATGAGAGAGTACTGTCGAGAGTAACACCTAGGTTTCGTACTGACTGTGTGAATTTAATGTTGGTGTTGCTGATAATTATTGTCTGAGATAAAGGATGTGAATGAGAAAGTCTTTGCGTTGTAATCAGAATGGCTTCAGTTTTATCACCATTCATACACTCTGGTATGTGTAAGTCCCTGTGTTCAAAGGAAAATAACAATGGGCCCAGCCTGATGTTAATGTCATCCTTTCCTTCAATTTATGTATATTTGTTGTTTGACCACTTTTGCATTGACATTGCTTATGTATTTGTATGTTGTTTTAATAAACAAACTTTAAAGGTGAATTATCTTTTTTTTTTAATCGGAAAAACTACAGCCAATTTCTTTTCTAACGTTTACTTCGTCCATACATTTTTTTAGTGCATACACAGTGGTGTATGAGGTACGACACTGCATACAACCAGGTGAGTTTTGCAGCAACATCATAGTGTTGTTATTGCATATACGGGTATGTTTGGTATGACACTGGATACAACCAGGTGAGCTTCGTGGCAGCAGCAAGTGATTTAACATGATGGTCATTATTTCTTTATTACCGGATAATGTCATGATAGTCTGTGGTTCAGTGTGACCATAAAATGGGCCCTTGGGACACTCGTGTAGACTACATAAAGTGCTCAAAGTATACATGGAAAAATCGTTGCATATTTTGAGAATTGTGGCCTTCAGGTACCTGGAATCTAGTTGATTCAAGGCGTATATATTGAGGATGGAGGAACCTTTCCTCCCTCTCATCTTTGGATTTGTCTGGATTTTCTTTCAGGTTTCAATTGTTGGGACCAACATCTTTGGTGGCCTGTGAATCCCTTCCAGAAGGAGGGACTAGACATTCAAGGAGTCAATTGACTTGCCCATGTAGGAAGGAGAAGATGAACACTTCTTACGTTCCAAAAAGCATGTCTGCCTCAGGTAGTAGGTTGCTCCCACCTGCTGGAGACATAGACCACTGCAACAGTGAGCTGTGCCCTCCCATGAGGGAAGTAGGGTACTGCAACTCATCTCCTGCTTCTGGAAGTGTGTTGCTTTCTCCTGTCAGGGAGATGAGGCACCACACCCATTATGCACAGAGTGATAAATCAGTTGAAGATGAGATCTTCTCCAACGATGACTCATCGGCCTTACAGTATGGGGACAGGGTATGGACCAAGTTCCCACCTCTCTCATCCCATACAGTGAAAGATTTGGAGTCTACCCAGTGGACTCGGGCTAGTAATGGGTGCCCCCACCCCCTTCCCAATTACACCAGCAAACCCTTACAGGACGTGGGGCCCTCCACCTTGGGGCCTTTGTCCATTATGCCCCTAGTGGACTACTGGACCTTGCCCTCACAGTCTAGGTAGTGCAGTGGCTCTTGTCCCGCCATCACCTCCACACCAGGTGTCCTCCATTCAGAAGGTTAAAGGAGTAACATCATTCAAGGTTGACAGGCATTCTTATATCTCCTCTGGAACTCATGCTGAACTATGGACTGTTGTGACAGTTCTCCTATATCCTCGCCACCAAAGAACATAGTGATGCACAGTCATTCTCTGACTCAAGTGTACTAGACTGTGATGATAATGGTGGCCTCTCTATCTGTGTTGACTCAAATGAGTTTGAGACAGAAGCAGCAGCAGTGACACCTTCTCATAGGCCCACCCATTCCTTTCAATTGGAGGAGGAAGAAGAGGTCTGGTCCTTTGATAAGGTGCTAAACTTTGTTTACCACCAGTTACCCCATACTTGTGCCTTAAACTATCTGGCACACATTCCCAAAAGATTCTTCCAATTTGGAAAGGACCTGCAGGGTACCATTACAACCAAACCAGCAGCAGAGAGGCTGAACCCTACAATTTTTTTAGAGGGCTCCGTTTGCAAAAATAAGGGTTCTACGAAGACTGAAAAATAAGGTCAATAATTGTAAACAGAAACTGTTAACTGAGCATATTCCCATACAAGGGGAAACAGACCCAGTTAGCTTTTTTGTTACCCTGCACTGACTATTTTTTTCAAATTTTAGACATCTTTGTTTTGCGATGCGCACACACGTGTTGTCGTCAGCCTCTCTGCTGCTGTAATTAAATCATTATTGGATCAATAATGATTGGTGAAGCTCACTCAGCTAAACTAGCTCGAGAGCGACTAGAGGCAATCAAAAAATAAATATCCGTGAGAGATTCTGTCAAACAAAAGCTACAGGCATGTCAGGAATCTTAGATGGAATTTGCAGAAGGTGCAGAACAGTTATTTAAATCAATTGTCAAACCAACAAAACAAATTGTTAAGGCAACTGAGGCAACACAAAAAGCTCTTGAAACATTGCCTGTTGATATTGCAGGGCGTCTTCAACCTCCTCAACCACCACCTGAAGATCAGCAACAACCTTTTCGAAGAATTAGAACTAGTATCACAGATAAATTCACACCAGAAGGTACTGCCGCTATCAGGGACAAAGACTGAGTAATGGATATTGCTACGTATGGATATTATGAAAGAGAGAAACATGTAAAACCTGAATATGTTAAAACTATGAAATCTACCGATTGGATTAGGGATGTATATCGCATCGCTACTTATACTCCGCAAGTCAGAACTGAGAGAGATAAAATCAGTTTAATATTTTTAACCAGACAGTAGATGAATATATTGCACAAATAAACCAAGCAAGTAAACAAAAAGAAGAAGAAATGAAGTCAGAGCTTGAAGTAGCTAAACAATCAAGAAAACAGAAAGAAATGAAGTCAAAATTTAAAGAGGTTGAACAAGCAAGGAAACAAGAAGAAGAAGAAGAGGATTTGGAATTACATTTACCAAGAGAACTGAGACCTCAACAGCGGATACAACCATCACCTGACTCTGGTGCAACTGGAAGTGGTATAGGTACTCAAGGAAGTGGTCTTATTACTCCATGTCCAGATAACATTCTTGCTGATGTTGATCAACTAGAAATTTTAATCGGTGGAAAACAAGCTGGTAATAACTCTCCTGAGATCATCAATGAAATAACTTCAATTTGTCAACGATTATTTACAGGTGGTATCATGGTCATGTTTACCGGGAACTCATCGATGAAATTATCGATGATTACCACAATGATTAAACAGTAGACATAATAACTATAATAAAATGATAATACATAATGCTAAATGTGGACCGACCATGGTCAGGGTGATAAATTCACGATTACCAACCTATAAAGCGTTCTACGGCAATGGACTTGGTGATGTTGTTCAGGGTCTATTTGCAAGGTTAGCTCCAAAGGCAATACTGATCACAAAACAATTGGGTATGAAAGCTGTAGACTTTACTCGTGATAAAGGTATTGGTGCTGTTGGTGATGTTGCTGGTAAAGCATTCTCGGCAATCAAAGAAAGACTAGCACGATTAATTCGACGAAAACCTCAACCAGTAAAATTACCCAGCACTATAGATATGCCTACAAATGTTAGTAAAATAATAAATCAAGCTGTAAATCAAAAACAAGCAGAGTTAGCTAGTGTACCAATGTCAGGAAAAGAAAAAAAATATAACCGCCAGTCTGATAACAGGAAGCGGTCTTCGTGTCAGACGAACACGATAAAAATTAAAATATTTAAGCGCATATCTGATCCCGCATTTGACATGGATGCACCAGTACTCAAAGATGAGTCTGTGCATGATTATCAATATTATTCTTATGATGCACATCAGGCAGATCAGCATGGGCGAATTGAACTACAAGTTCAGGACACAAGCAGATATTTCTTATCCGCTGAAGCATTTATCGAAGTAGAAGGTGAAATTCTGAAAACAGATGACACTGAATATGGAGATGATGTTAGAATTGGTTTTGTTAATAATGGCATTATGGCGTTGTTCGACAGCGCTGCATACATGATTGACGGAAGAAATATTGAATCTATTCAGAAGGACGTTGACATTGCCACAACGATACTTGGTCTTGCAAGATACAGCGACGATTATTCAAGATCAGCTGGTCCGTCAATGATGTTTGCCAAGGACACTTCTAACAACCCTGACAACAGACAGTATGACATAAAGCGACCAAGAAACTTTGCCTGCACCGCTGACGTTGATATGTGGACAGTGGTTCATGGCGCTAATCCAGATTTCAACTTAGGATTCACAGCGCATGGATCAATGCTAAGAGGTAGAAGAAGAACATTTTCATGTGCAATTCCATTATCACATATTTTTAGATTCTGCAGAAATGTCAGAAAAGTTATTTTCGAAGCCAAGCATATAGTTGTACTTATGAGAAAATCTACCAACGATGATGCAATCTGGCACCCTATTGGTGATGCTGGTAAAGTAGCGCTGACAAAACTTTCATTGTGGATGCCAACAATGACTCCATCGGTCACCGAAGAACAGCTGCTACTTTCTTTTATGATCAAGGTGGTAAATCAACATTATCATGGCTGACAACAACTACAGATGTTGTGCAAAGTACAGTTAGTGGTTTATTCACATGGCAGATAGCATCACAGCAAGGTGTCTTTGCACCGCAACATATATTTATTACGCTCCAAGATGCTGCACAAGTAAATAATCAAATAAATAGTATAATGATATTTGACCAACTTGGCGTCACAGAAGTTTCTTTAAGGATAAATGGACATCAGGAACCCTCTGAGGATATATTACTGGATTATAATCAAAGTCATATTGCACGTGCATATCATCGTTTGATGACATTTATGGGGCGTGATCAGAATATCGATTCTGGTTTACAAATATCCCAACTAGATTTTACAACATTGTATCCAATCTATTATTTTTCACTGGAACATATAGATTTATTCAGACAGTCATTGATATACATTTTCGAGCTCACGTAAACCAACCAGTTGCTATTGCCAATTACAGAGCAATTGCTGTTATATTATCCGATAAAACAATGCTACTTGAAGGTGTTGGTGGTCACATGAGAGTCGTTGATGCTCCCATCAAAAACATGTAGTCGTTAATTTAAAAATCAAAATATTATTATAATTGCCATATCATAACGTTAATGTCAGTCTGACTCCTGGTCAGATTAAAAAACTACAATCAGCGTTCAAAGATAACTGTGGAACAACAATATCATTAAGACAAGGACAAATCTCAGGTGGTCCGAATAAGCTATTACTGACAGAACGTCAGTTAAAACACTTCAATGATGCTAAAAAATCAAAAGCCGGATTACGACTTAATCTATCAGCGAGTGCTATTAGCGATGCTGTTAAAACCGGTGGAATATTTCCACTTCTCGCAGCTGTACCTGCGTTAATAGCTGCTGCAACCCCAGCTGTTGCAAAAACTGTTGTGTTAGGTGCTGTTGGAACCGCTGCTGGAATGGCATTAAAAAAAGCGACAGGGAAGGTTTTAAAAAGATCTAAAGAAGAAGGGAAAGGGTCTGAGATTACCAGGAATGATACCCGGGTATGGTCACGGTCTAAGATTACCAGGAATGATACCCGGGTACGGTCGCAGATTAAGATTACCAGAAACGATACCTCGTTGATTCTTCCAATGTCCAAATTTGATTTACTTGATGCTGCTGCCCAGCTAAACATAAAAAACATCAGAGGTTTTTTATGCGTGATCAATTACCATGTCGACCAAACCGCGTTGAAACTGGTATTATTAATCTTGATAAATACACCAACACAGGTACACATTGGGTTGCATATGTGATTGATCCACATGGAATTGTTTATTTTGATTTGTACAAGTTAGCACCACCAGAAGAATTTTTAAATACATGAGCAGCGATAAAAATATTCCAATCTGGTATTCAACGTTACCAACACAAAAAATAACCAACCCACCAATACGTGGCAGAGAAGCACTTGCTGTACTTGATGCGATTTCAGCATCGTCAGCACCACCTCATAAAGTTGTGCATGAGTACACCGTTAACCAGCATCGTTCGTTTTAAACAACTGTTATATTGTATTGTATAATGGTAGATATTTACGGAAGATCAGCTAAAACTAAAACCAAAAAACCTGGTGAAGACTTACTCAAACAAGTAACAAAACAGATCAGCGACGAAATATCTGACCTGCTCAATCTTGCCGACGTTGATCCTGGTGAACTTGTGGTATTTCAAAACCGTGAAGGAAAATTGAAAATGAGTAATATTTCAATCAACAACATTATTGTTCGTAACAGAGCAGCACGAGAAAGTCACGTTGCCGTGTATGACCGAGAAGGAAAGCTTGTCCCTAGTGTTGTCACTCCATTGTCGATCCAAAGTAGTATAGGTGAACGGTTATTAAAAACCGTTGTGGCAGTATTCGAATAATAATCCAAGACAATTTACCGTTGATAGAATTAATAGTAGTCTTGGTCACACATGCGAAAATGTGATGCCGACCTGTCTTGAATGTAATTGACGTAGGGGTGCCAGTTTACAGAAGTGAACGCGGTGGTAATTGTGTATCTTCAGGAATTACTTGTAATTGTTCACATACAAATCCACGTTGAGGAGCAGTTGAATCTAGTCTGTAGATTGTAGGTCTACCTGTGGATCTAACCACACTGGAAATTTTATGTGTGGTCACACTCCAGATAAGATCAGTTGCTCTTTTTCTACCTCCTTCAAGTTCACCGGGTTCATATAAATATCTTACAGTTACATTACCTAATACTGGTTGAGAGGTAGAGTCATGTTGTATTGGTATATGGTTTTTTTGTAATTGCATTAATGGGTTTCATAGAAGTTACACGAGTAATTTCATTATTTAACGCAGCTATCACACTTGGTAATCTTGCAACCCATTCGCGAGATCTAGTATCTGCCTGAATTATTTCCTTCGTATACTAGTATCCAAATAATCTTTCAGCAATGATTCGATTAAATCGTTCAGCAATTGCCTGATCACGATGAATTGCGGTATGTCCTCGTCTGATTTTGACGCTGTGTTGCTTCATCAATGATGATACTGCACCAAGAAATTCTTTGCCAGGATCAACCTGTAATAGTTGTGGCCATTGCAAGGGTCCTCGTTGATAAATTCGTTCAAACCCAGATGAAACTTCAGTTGATGTTTTAGTCAGTAGTGGTTCTGCTCCTTTATACCTACTTGCAACGTCAACGATAGTTATGGCATATTTGTATGTGCGTGATCGACGTCTACCAGTTTTAATAGTATCGTGCGGTAAAAATAAAATATCTGCCTGATGAACTTCATTAGGAACGCTGACATCAGAATGTGCGTACTGAAATTTTTTAGGTGGATGTAGATAGATTTGCCATATTGCCTGTCGTGCTAATGAATTTGCAGCAACAACACGTGAGACTTTTGCTGCTTCAGCAAGATTACTAATCGCTGCTTTACCTCTCCAATATCCTCTTGGACTATAATAAACAGATTCCATCATTATGATAATAATCAGTTGATTAATTACCAGCCCCTAGCATTAGTTTACCTTTCATCGCGGATTTTACTAGAAAGCTAGAAAGTTTTTCTCTGAAAGATTTATCAGGTATAGAATTTAACGCATGAATCAATTTCACATCTGCGAGGTGTCGTTGCAAATGTTTACTTTTATACGTGACATCATGAATATGACACACTTGATCAATTGCGTTTATTGGATACTCTCCAGGTTTTGGTTGGTCTTGGTTATCGAGTCAGATATCAAGACGAGTTCCAGGACCAGAGAAATTATAGCCAGGCAGATGTTTTTCACCAGGGTACTTGGCCCATGGAGTTCCTGGTAATTTATATAGCGCTGTAGCAATATCAACGCCGGTTTTTGTTTTCGACGAAATAAATCTAAATTTTTTTTTACCACATTGCTCACATTTACCTGTAAGAGCATGTTTTTTATTTTTAGTTGTCACTGTAGTTAATACACTGGTGGGGGTGGATGCTCTGCATCGAACACAATATATATCCATGATATAAATTATTATGGCTATAATTGACTTCTCAGCGAAACAAGTGCATGAGCCAGTTAGACATCATCCAGCACTACCAAATTCTATAAGGATAATAATAATTGGACCATCTGGAAGTGGTAAAACACAATTGTTGCATAATCTGATAATGAGATGGAAGAAATGGGATAAGTTGTGACTAATAGCACCATCAGTAGATGACCAACGATGTTATGAAGTACTTAAAGATTTTAATGAAAACGCAAAATTGTTGGATGAGGACAGTAATGATATTATTGATTTTATCACCGATATTGATGAAGCCCCATTCGTAGATGACCTCGATGGATTTATTAATAATCTCATATATAATGATGTGGTGCTGGACAAGCAATCAAATCCAGCTAGGATATTTTCTCGAGGCAGACATAAAAACACAGACGTGATTTATGTTACCCAGCAATATACACAAACACCTAAAGTGATCAGAGATAACTGTAATATTTTAGTTGTGTTTAACAGAGTGGATACACATACATTACGAAACATTCATCAAACTTGGTGTTCTGGGGATATGGACATGATTAAGTTTAAAAACTTCTTTTCAAAAAGCACAAGCTACCCCATTTGGATTTATCATAATAAATTTATATGATCCTAGGTCAAGGTATCGTATAGGTATTGATAAAATCTTTGGTTAATTACAACAGCAGAGAGGGTGGCAACAACACGTGTGTGTGCGCGTCGCAAACGAACACGTCTAAAATTTGAAAAATATAGTGTGGGGTAACAAAAAAGCTAATTGGGTCTGTTTCCCCATGTATGGGAATATGCTCGGTTAATGGTTTCTGTTTACGATTATTGACCTTATTTTTCAGTCTTTGTAGAACCCTTTTTTTGGCAAACGGAGCCCTCTAAAAAAGTTGTAGGGTTCAGCCTCTCTGCTGCTAAACCCCTTATTTCTTCCACATTCATCCACAATTGAGGAAATATCACCAAGGCTTTTGCTTGGCCAAAATATCACTCAGCATTGTAGAGGGTGGTTTGTACTTCTTTTAAAAAGTTGAGACCCCTTATTTCTTCTGCCAGCTACCATGTACATTCCTTGAAGTGGCCTACCAAACCTCCACAATTGAACACTGATGCAGCCAAAGTGGGTATTTCAAAGGGACTCTGGGCATGCCTTCCCATCAAAGCAATCCATGCCATAGAGCAGAACACCAATTACTTGTAATGGTAACTTTTCCTGCTGATGTATTTTCAGCTACTTCCTTTATTATGCTGAAAGAGGCCTCATTGAATCAGTTACATTGCAATTCATGCTGGAACCTGTGGCCACGACATCGCGGAGTGTGCTTTCTGTTGCCATAGCAATATCAGCAGTATTTCTACACATCCTCTGATGCTGCATTCGACTCGCCAGAGGTCTTGCTCAACCACAGTAAAGGCCTTCTAAGGGCTGCTCCGCTAGAAGCCAAGACCATCTTCAAGGGCCTCATACCTACTGTTCCTTCTCAAGACTTGCTGGATCATCAGCATCGATCCTGCACAACCACTCTTGGCCCATCACAATTGGCCAGGAAATAATAGGCAAATGGCTGTCAGAGGGCATCCATAAAATATTTTAAGTAGGTTCAGCCTCAGTCCAATCCACAAACTCAAGCAAGACCACCTTCTTGCTTGTCAGGTCTATGGCAACCAGGTCACCGCATACCCCAAAAGAAGAAGTTCACTAACATTCCTTCCATTCCCAATAGAGGAAATTGGTGGGGGGAACAGCCCTAGCATTAGCAATTTAACCCCTCTCCTGCAGTGCTTCCCTTCCTGAATGTCCCAATAGGTGTTCACTTAGGCCTTTTCTCAGGGGCTTTGTCAAGCATCACAGATGATGGCTGGGTCTTCTCCATCATTAGTGAGGATTGTTAACAGTTTTGAGAACAATCCCGACTACCATTTTCTTTCACCAGTCTAGTCTGGTGAAATTGAGGAAAGAGGATGCACACCCTTTTGCAGGAGGGCAGTTGAGAGGGTTCTAATTGATTAGTCTCCCTCCTCTTCAGTCTTCCTGGTCATCAAGAAAAGTGGAAAATTTTGAATCATAATAGATCTTTCTCCGCTCACCTAGTTTCTTTTAAGGAACCCTTCAAGATGGAGGCAACCTTCTGAATCCAGAATGATCTATGTCCGTTTGATTGGGTCATCTCCATCAGACTTCAGGATGTCTATTTGCACATCCCAATATTTCCTCCACACTCCAAATATCAGTGGTTTTTCTTTAATGAGGAAGTTTTTGAATTCTGGGTTCTGCCATTCAGAATCTCTTATGTACCCAGAGTTTTCATCTGAATAATGGGAGTAGTAGCGGCCTTCCTCTGATTACTGGGAAAACAGATTCTCCAGTATTTTGATGACTGACTGATCCTCAATGTCCACGTTCAGTCCTTTTGTCAGAATCTGTTCTTGGTGCACCATTCCTCGGTCAGGTCTTTAACCCGCCTCAAGAAGTTGGAACTTCTTCCATCACAGGAGTTTGTTTACATGGGGAAGAACTTCCTCACCAACCAGAACTTTGTCTGAGTTCCTCCGAACTAGGTAGATAGAATCCTGGACAACAAAGAGATAGTATGGACAACAACTTTGTTATCTGCTCGCCTTTATTTATCCCAGTTGGGAACCTTGAAAGCCACTGCCAACTTGGTTTCTTTATGATGTCTCCATATGCACCCTCTACAGTTCTTGCTTCTCACATGGTGGAAACCACACAGAGATTCTGTCAACCTGGATCCCACCAGGACCTGAATTACACCACCATTTGCACTTCTGGATGAATCAGGACAGATTCCTGGTAGAGGTCCCCATGCAAACACCTGATCCCCACTCTTACCTGTTTGCTGATGCATCAGATTTCCTGTTGGGGTGCTCATTGGGACCCAGATGGCATAATTCTCCAGGGCTCTTTGACTCCTCATCAACAACTTAGAAATGAAAGCAGTATTTCTAGCATTGTAAGAGTGCATCAACAGAATAAGAGGTTGATGTATCATATCTCAGACAACCCATACATGAGCTTTCTATATATGAATCTCTTCCTCTGTTTTTGATACGAGAGCATCAGCCTATTCACCAAATCCAGCTATGCAGTAATGACAGGAGAAGGACTTGCAGTTATTAAAATGTAGCTTTTTGTGGTGGGATAAAACTAATTTAATTATGCAATACTTACCTGTCACTATTGCCAAATGCCCTCCTCCCACTCTGCTCTTGCATAATCATCGTCTGTGAAACAATTCTCTTCTGCACATGACTATTCTACATACAGAATCAGAGATGCTCCCAGGGCATGCGATTCCAAAATGGTAAAAATATTGAAGTGCTTGTCACGATGTGTATTTTGTCGTAACTGTTGACATATCAGATTATATGAGCAGGGAAAGTATTAAAGGAGTTTTCAGTGAGTGATTTTGAACTAAAAATTGGCGTTGAGTTCAAATCTGATGTACATGTTAGATGGACCAAAACAGACAGCATGACGGTAAGCCCCTCATTTCAGTGGTATTTTGAGATTAAATGTTGAAAAGGCAGACAAGCCAAATTAAAATACAAACAATTTAAAGTAGAGTGCTCTTTCCTTTTTTTTTCTAGTCACAATTTAGCCCAGTGGGATCATGTGCTACAAAACTATATATCCCTAATATAAAAGTTACGATAAATCTTATAAATAAGAATCTAAAAATGAAATTAAAAAGTAAAGAAATTTATTTGATTAAAATGCTTCTGTTTGAACAAGTAGACTATAGCATTAATGGACTTAAATCTTAATAAAGCATTACTGAATAGTAAACCTACCATAGTAGTCAGTAGATTGCTAATTCAAGAAAGACTTTGGAAGAGCTTATGTTAGTGAAAAATCACTGTGAACTGTGAAAGGGTGTTCTCATTACAGAGCAGTATTCATACACAGATATGAAACAGATTAAGCTGAGAAACAACATTTACAACTAGAGGCAACATCTTTTACAGATTTTTATTTTAATAGGGGTCTTACAGAGTGGATAAAGAAAAAAGATTGATATTGAAGTGTTATCTATATAATGAAATTCGGCCAATTCCTACTCCTCCTCAATTTTGTATCTACCCCCCTTATATTTTTGGGACAAGGGGGGAAATCCCCCCTTACGATAAAATCTTGGGAGCATCTCTGCAGAGTGGTGTGCAAATGGTCATACTGACTTTTCTCTGCTATGTTAGAGGATATATTTGCATTGAATGGGGACGGCAAATTTTTGGCACCAAAATAGATTAGCTATGTAATAGCAACATGTAAATACTGCATAATTAAATTTAGTTTTAGCCTTTGCCAAGACTACATTTTTCTGCAGTGACAGAAGTCTATAACTGTCTAGACACTCTTTATCAATAAAATACTCTCGATATTTGTTATTGACATTTGTAAATTTTTGACTGACAATATATATATATATATATATATATATATATATATATGTAAGCCAGGCACATTATTCCATTGCAAATTGTCATTTTGATGACATCAGATTAGTTAATAACCTTGAAACGATATAGATTTTTGACAAGTGTATATAAGTTTAAAACAAAACAATTTTAAAGTTACAACAGGTTTAATCATGATTATTTTCATTGTTAACTCACAAATACTTAAAAATTAATTATACACCATCTATAAATTTCAAACTTTTCTGTTGTTTCTTTCATCAGTGACAAAGCTTCTGACATGTCAGTGTTATCACTTTGCAGTTTTCACACACTTAGGTGCCCTTGGCACATTGCTGCCATGTGGAATCCATCATGGGTACTAACCTTGCTGAACAAGACACATTTTGAACTGCTCTCAAGAGCTTCATTTTTTCATCTCTAGTACAAGACCTGCCTCACTGCATTGGTGAATCTGTGAATATATGCCCTATTAGTGAACCCATCTACATGCAGTTCAGAGAGATGGGTTGTCGTCACTCAAGACAGTCCATGCTTTCATTGCCAAAAACAGGCTACCTTTCATGGGTAATCAGACTTGGTTAATTAATTCCTGTCTATTTTTGATGCTTCATACCAAGGCCATCTACAGTACATTGTGCAAACTCTGAAGTAGTACTTAAGGTAGATTGAGCTGTTGCATCAAGGGACCTTTTTTTATCCATAACAGAGGGAAAGGATATATATCAACTCAGACACTTTCTTCAGTGTGTCGGAAATAGTCCCACACCAATGAATTTAATTTGCACCTCGGCTGACAATGTTAGGACAGTCACCACCAACGTTGCATATGAGCAAAACTTCTCTGTTACTATCCATGCAATGGGATGAAGATACGAGTGTACTTCTCCCGCTATTATCTTAAAGAGCTTTCATCCTAAAAGACTCAAACTCAATCTGGTGGGACCTGTAGCAATGACACAAAAGGTTATCTTCCTGGGACAGCTTCATAAGGACATAGTTTCTTGACTTCTTTGTTTTTTTGGGAGGGTCAAATATTTCCTTTCAAAGCTGTGCCCTGCCATATGGGGTCTGTTTTCCAGTCAGGTTATCGAGAAGCTCTCCCGCATACCTTAGGGTTCTGGAGATGTTCTCTCCAGGGTAAGGGGATGTACTTCCTCCTCCTCAGCTATTCTCCTAACATAAAGGTATTATGATTGGGTAATGTATTTGAGGAAGAAACAAATTTTTCTGTAGTAAAATAAGTTTCTTTGATAATACCTTATCATAATACACATACATCTCCCCTCCCCCAGCCTCCCCACAACTACATCTGCATAGAGAGTGCCTTCCACTCCAGCAGAAACTAAAGAATTCACTGGATTTGGTGCCAGACCCAGTATCAAGGAGAGATCACTCAAAATACCACCTGTGTGGGCAGATAACTTTTGGTTTGTTACTAGCTAAAGAGTTTTAGTATGGGAGGGCTGGATTTGTGAGGTAGTAATTCTGCTAAGGTATACAGTTGAGTAAAAGTGTTTTCAAGGAACTATCTTTTACTAGAAAATATTTGGTTTTTAGAGTGTACAAAATCTCTGTACACTGGAAAATGTTTGTCTACTATATTTACCAACACTAGATGGTATAGCATTAAAATTACATTCAAAGTTTAGTGTTTATGCTTAGAAATCTGCAAAATATGATATGCTGCTGTGACTCAATTTAACTTTTTGATTACTTTCTTCACCTTTTTAGTAGAAAGCATAATTTCCTCTACAAATAATTTGAAATTCATGTCAATTCTTGGCCAATAGTTTTTTAAATGTGATCAGATTCTAATCATTATTTGATCATTGTCTCTTTCTTAGCAGTAGCAGCTTAGTTAATTTATTAAAATGTCATTTTTAACTTCCTTTTTATAGAAACATGGAACAATTGGAATGTGAAAACAAGTGTTTGAAAACTCTTCTGAGTGATCTTCACAAATATGGCACTTCTCATATAAAAGGGAGTACCTTTGAAAAACCAAGTGCAATGAAACCTGATAAGGCAGTCACCACTCAGTACCAGCAAGCCCAGGATATATACAGTAATTTCAAGGAAATGGAAAGGTATGGTTACAATCATTGATTCCTTTCATACTTTATAAATATCAAGGGACTCTTTTCCTGATAAATTTTTGGCTGTAAGGTAGAAAACTCTTTCATCTTCAGCATTGATAATAATTGTGCATGAACAAAGATCTTCATTATTTTAACTTCTTTTTTTGTAGAAAAACGGAACAGTTCGAATATGAAAACAAGTTTTTGAAAACTCTTTTGAGCGATCTTCACAAATATGGCACTTCTCATACAAAAGCGAGTACCTTTGAAAAACCGAGTACAGTCAAACCTGACAAGGCAGTCACCACCCAATACCAACAAGCCCAGGATATATACAGTAATTTCAAGGAAATGGAAAGGTATGGTTACAAAAGTCGAATCATTTCATAATTTATAAATTTCAAGGGACTCTTTTTCCTTGTAAATGTTTGGCTGTGAGGTAGAAAGGTGTTTCTTCCTTAGCATTGATAATAATTGTGCATGAACACAAAGATCTTCATTATCCCAGCGAACAACATTTTTATAAAAACATCCATGATTGGGTCTAAGATAACTTTAGCCAGTGGATTTTGTATCTCCTTTTGTGATCCACCTGCCATTCAGTCGAATAGAGCAAAGTCCCTGTGGTATAATTATATAGTTGACGTCCATGAATGGAAGACATTTGGACCCTTTGAACTCAGTGATAGATATTGCTAATGAATGTTTGAACCTAGTATTATTTGAGCAGGCCATGCATGGAGCTGCACCTGTAAAACCACTGTCGTTTGTTCCACAAGCATGGCCAAGCATCTCGGATGAACAGTTGAAGTTCATCTTGGCTTTGGAAGAATGTTTTACCTGGTCCATGCTACATTTATATAGCATATTTGACTATTGATGATGTTTGTTGTCACGAGTAAAGTGAACAATTTTTATCAATGTGTGTGACATTTGGCATAGATTCATCTACTCTGTGATATGAGCCGGCATAGGTTTCAGTGGTAGTGTCCTGATCGTAATCGCAGCTGGCAGGTTAACCTTCAGAATGATTCACTTTGAGTTCCATATTTGCCAGCATATGATACCCCTCCTCCATTATTTCACCTGAGACTTTGTTCTCCAACAAAAGAGCATAGCTGACCAAACAGGCATCTTTATTTTCTTATTTTCTTCTGGGACTTAAGAGATGCTCACAATGCTATTTTAATCCATGCTGAGGTCTACATTCATAGTCTCCACACCTCAGCCCCTTGGCTTCCACTAGGTTGTGCAGATAAGATGTTTTGGAAAGTCTTGCTTGTCACAGCTGCTTCCATCTGGACCACAAATGCCAATTTTTCATTAATATTGATTAATTTTAGGCACACCTGTGATAGGCAGCCATTGTTATCAGGATGTATTTTTGTCTCTCAATGACTTGGATCTTTAACTCGAGGAACCGCCAAACTCAGAACATGGTGTAGAAACAATTCCGAGCAGTGTCGATGGTGTTCTGTTGAAAACATTACTTGTCATGGAAAGCTGATCCAGGTAGACAAAAGGGTTGTCTAAACAGTAAAAACAATAGGCTTGGCTCCGGTATAAATGGAGGCACTAATCATTTAGTCACACGTAAGCCAGGGGTACATGGCAGCTCATAATTGACTGGGACAACCATTGTTGTCTGTTCATTTGTCTCGGAAATTTCAATTGACATATCTAGAAATTTCATGCCTCATGTCAAACCCATAGTGGCTTGGTTTGATTGTTAACATACACTCCAGTCGTTTGCCATGAAAGGAACTTGCTGGACTTACCAATGTGCCAGCCAACCTTGGCAAAGGACATTCATGTACTCCCAACCCCTCCCTCAATGATTGTCCATGTCCTGCTGCAGATTCATAGAACATGCCTCTAACATAATAAATATTAAACAGTGTAAAAGATAACACAAAATGCATTTTTGCTTTAATGCTGATGCCACATACCAAGCTGAAAAACTGTACAAGCTGGTATTTGTGGGGGGAAAGACTTCACATGAGCTAGTATACAGGTCAGAACCACAGAAATCACATTTACAGCTTTCCTGGCATCATTTGCAAGAACAAAACACCATTTATTTATATCTTTGGACCATTCGCTGATATTCCTGCAGAACCAGGTAAACTTTGCTGTCTAGTTGCTAGGGCAGGATCATCTTTGAACTCGTGCAAGTGGAAAAGCTACTGAGCTGTTGCTAAATTGCTTGCTATTTATTCTCCGTGTCCACTGCTGGCCCCTAAGAATCCTTCCAGAGCGTAAGTGTCAGCCTCTACAGGAAGGGGCATGAACGCTTTTAACAATTCATGACCAGTGGGCCTAAGACTGAATATATGAGTTTAGGCTTACTCTCTATTCAGACTGAAGACATTACAGTAACAAGGATGGAGTATATGAGGCCTGCACCACCCAGGTATCAGGTTTAGCCCAGTGAATGAACCATGTAGAAATATATGTGCCCTCAATATTTCCTTAAAGCTTTGTTGTAAGAGTAACAATGAGGTTGATGCAACCCTTGTTTATTATACTTCATCTTTTCTTCTTTATCATACAAAAGTTTCTTGTTTCAGAAATGTTGTTTCCAGATATCTCAAAAGTGGGGGTAATTATGAACACAGGAAAGCCCTATGCAACACTTGTACCATCTGTCTTTTGTACACAAAAATGTAATAAATTGACAGATGCCCTTTTTTTGCTTATGGGCAGACAATATCTGGGAGCCTCCCAAAAGTCAATTAACATATAATAAGAATAAACTATATTCTAGTTCCTTTCTATCTGAATCAATTAAATCTCATATTGTATGTAATTTATCTTAAATTGATTGCTTCTTCCCCAAATAAAAGTTCAAAAATCTTCCTTGAGTTGCATACCCAGAATCTGGTCTCATTCCCACTGATGTATCTCAGGACTTTAGGAACCACCGATATTGGTCCCTTGTATTGGACCTGCTCATTCAGTTGGTGCCATTTTATGTATTCCTCTAAATCTTGATGTAGAGAGATTTCTCAGATCTTTCATGAAATAGACACTGGATTTTTATTTTGTACCAGCAGATTTTTTACTAAAGATCATTTTAGGACAGTGCAGGCTGACTAAATAAACTACAACATTCAGTGTAGGAGAGAAATATTGCAATAAAAACAACAAGAAAAATTATTATTATCATTATTATTATTATTATTAAAACCAAGGAAGAAAACTCCTGCTTCTTCCTCCAGCTTATAATAATACTAATAATAATGAATATTATTATTAGTATTATTATAAGGTGGAGGAAGAGGCAGGTGTTTTTCTTACTTGGTTTTCATACATTATAACAATTTCAGAAATAATACTGTAACAGTTATTTGCTATACATGTTCAATTTTTACTCTGAAAATAGTTTTCTGTCCTTGGCTGTAAATTGCTTTTCATGACTTTGTAATAAGAATGAAGGCATCAGAATAAGATTACCTATCTTCAGTGAGATTAAAATTGAAAACTTGATATTAAAGATTTTTGTTTTTGAATATGTTTGAAGTTCATAATATTTTTGAGTGTCATTTCTCTGGGTCTCTTGATTATGAATTTATATTTGATTCATTATTCATATTTCTGTGTATATTATAAAACTAGGGCAGTGACATTCTTGAAGCATTTTAATATGAAATGATAATAGTAAGACGGAAATGCTTGTATTATGATCCTAACATTAGGGGTGAAATGATACAGCTGTGCCATGTATCGATATGATTCACAATACACAGCCTACGATATGATATATTATTGATACACATATCAACTTGATGGTCTT
This sequence comes from Megalonaias nervosa, assembly GCA_016617855.1. Lineage (NCBI taxonomy): Eukaryota > Metazoa > Mollusca > Bivalvia > Unionida > Unionidae > Megalonaias > Megalonaias nervosa. Next base: position 29,939 of record JAECUM010068412.1, read on the forward strand.
TCTATCTTTAGAAGGTCTGTCCATGGTGCCCAATTATGTGTGATGACATATTAGTTGAATTTCCAGTATGCAGATTACAGACAGACATAGTATTTACATGTATTTATATGCCATTTTCATCCATGACAAGATAACATAAATACTCTCAAAACAGCCTGCCTGTATGTTTTCAGTGATTTTAATTTAACCTTTCAAGTCATTTCAGGCTGTCCCATTTGATCAGATGCATGACTCATTTTGGCCATCACCTCTTGGTTTTTACTGTATGAATGCTTTAAAAACATCTTTTTTCCACTTTCATTGTCTTGACTTAGACTTGGAAGAGATTGTGTTAATATCTTCAAATAGAAGAAATAGTGTAATTTCATTGTGCAAGGAAAATCTCAACAAGAACATCCAGGCATGGGAGTAGGAATGAATACCAACAAAATCTATCACATTGTGCATATGCAAAACAAATGTTCTGGCCACAGGCACTTGCTTATATTTAGGAAAAAGAAAAACTTTTGACAACACTCCCTCTTCATTTCTAAAAAAAACCTAAAAATTATACAAGGTGACAAAACATGCGGTTTGAAATTTGCTCCCTCGCTACGTTAAAATCAAAACACACATACAATCACAATTCTCTGCGTTATGTATTGATGTGTTTATCAGTGTTGCAAAATTATCAGTGCATCATTATATCATTGAATCATTTCACCCATACCCTATATGAATTTTGAATATTTATGGTTTTTGTCAAGCCATTTGTTGCCATTTTGGTTTTATTGTAATCTTGTGGAGGAATAGGAATGCATTCATGCACATTGATTGCAAAAGGTATCATACAGTGTCCAGCCAATAAAAGGTATCATACAGTGTCCAGCCGATGAAAGACATTATACAGTGTCCAGCCGATAAAAGGTATCATACAGTGTCCAGCTGATAGAAGGTATCATACAGTGTACAGCTGAGAATGTGAGTTTTATTCAGACAATTAACACCAAACTCCTGGTTCCCTGAATATGAACATACCCATCAAACTGATCATCAAATTGCTTTTGAAATTCTGATTTCTCACAATGTGGGGGAAACATTTATCGCAAAACAATGAGTGTTCACAATAGGTTGTTTGGGACACTTATGTCCAGTTTTGGATGAAAGGGCCCTATATCAGGCTGCTTAGTGGACTATTTTACTTGCTAAAATGTGCACCACAATTCAAATCTTTCAACAAATCAACACCAAAGAAACAAAATACAAATTATTTTATTTGGGTTATACATGCATCTACTGCTTTCTCAAGTAGGCCACATGCTAAATATTGATTAATGGCAAAGCCCAAAATGAGCTGAGTTTTTTATTTTTTCTCGTTTATCAAGGAAATATGATGTACTTGTAAATGAAACAGAAGCCCTACAAATGACAGTAGAGGAAATGACCACAACTCTCTTTGGTGAGGAACATGAATCATTGCCACTACAAGACGCAGTGCAACAGATATCGACCAAGTGAGTCCATACAATGCAGTAAATAAATACAGAGTTTGATATTTAATTAATTTGCCAAGGTGTTTTGTTTACCACCTCTCCAGTTCACCATAAGATTTCCCCAACTTGTCTTGCAAACTCACCAGCTCATTCTGTCATTGGATCCCAAATGTTTTTGGTGATGACCCTAAAATTTTGTTTTTCTGAGCCTCACAACCCTGTTTCCACATTTTGTTAAATTTTGCTACCCTGAAAAAAAAAAAAAATACCCTCCAGAAAGTGCTTGTGACTGTAATTTGGGTCATGACCTGTTGGTTGGGAACCACTGGTGCACAGGATTTGTTTGCATTGATTCAGCAAAGACGGTGATGTAATTTGTGGAAAAAAAAGATTTCATTTATATTGAGCATGGTGATAGAATATATGAAGTAGCACTGGAGGAGTTAAATATGGACATGGGAGAATTTAAGATAAGTCTGAGCTCAAATATAGGCTTGAAAGGATTGAAGAAACACAATACAGAGACTACTGTTAGAAGACAATCAGGTTGGCATGTTGATAACTTCCAAACATGATTTTTCAGTCGCAAAGTCTTTTTAGAGATTTTTTAAATATATTTATAACTGGAAGAGCAGGACAGTAAACATTACTGTCACTGCTGGTACAATAAAAAGAAAATTTTCTTTTCTTATGTCAATACCGGATATATTTCATCTTGTGGCACGTCATACCAGATATATTTCATCATGTGGTACAAAATCTACACATTTTAACTCATGGCTGAACCACTCATTAAAATATTATGGTTTTTTTTTTTATCACATGATGAAATATATCTGGTACTAATGTAGGAAAAGTAAATATCCTGTATTTTTTTAATTGTATTCAGTAGAATGTAAAGACATGATTATTGAAAAGTTACTCAAGTCAAACAATACATCATTTCATACTTGATCTTTTGACAGTTGGGAAATAAAGTAGATATCATTTGACATGACCTCTGCATTTAATGGCCGTTGCTCTTATTTTTCATTTATTCAAGGATAGATAGTTTGATGTTGGATCTAGAAAGTGTCAAAACAGAGAAAAAACAACTACAGAGTGCTTGTAATAAACTTTCGATGTAAGTAGAATTTTAATATTACTACTACCCTACCTGTCACTGCTGTTAAGCTTTACCAGTCTGCAGTGGAAATACCTCATCCATGCCAAATGCACCAAATCCCTGTTCTAAAGATTTCTCAGAACACTTGCATCGACCCAATCTGACCTACATAATCAGCCCATGCCAAATAGTTTGTCCTTATTCATTCTTAGACGCTATTGAGTCAGCATGTGGAAAAACGCTATGATGAGAAAAAATATATATAACAGGTGGTTTTGCTAAATATCAGGTGTACACAAGATTGTTTTACAACTTGACTGGCATTCTCATATTATTGTGATTATTGTTATTAATTCTGAAGTGTATTCTCAACACAGAATCTCCAAATTGTTGTTTTTAGTAGAGATTCCGTTTCACTCCAAATGTTTCTGTAATGTTTCATAGCATTTCTGTAACTCAAAAAATGATGTTCTTGTGTTTATTATTCATTAACAGAATAAAACAAATAAACACATTTTTGTTTTTCGGTACAAAGGTGTAGTAAAGAGTAACAATGGGACTATTTTTATATGTTATCAATTTGTTATCTTGCTAAACTTTCTTGTTTCAGAACTTCTGTATACAGGTGTCTGAAAATGATGGTAAGTGTGGGCATAAGAAAGGCCCATGAGACATTCAAACAACATGTGTATCATGCACAAAATGTACATGACTAGATGTGTGTCTGTGGTCAGACAATATTTGGAAGTAGAATGAAGCAACTTCTCATCCTGGATCAATTGGATCTTGGATTGTTCAAGCCTTGAATTGACTGAGAGGCATCCACCAAGGCAGAAATACTGCTACCTCCTGTGAAGAAGTATTGCTTCTTTGAATATAGTGTGCATTCCCCAAAATAATAAAGGGAAGTGCAGGACTCCTCCTAGTCAAAATGGTGCATCTTCTAAAAGGAAGGCAGCATCTGTTATAAAGGGCAATAAGGTTCCTGGGAGTCCGAGAGCACACCCCCCCCCCCCCAATCTATAAGCACAGTTCAAAGATGAAGCACGAAAAATCCATCCGGCTCGTGGTTGAACTGGGTCTTAATATTTAGACTACTTGCACCTTCCACTTGTTCACATAGTACCCAAGGTCATGCAAGTACCCAAGGTCAGGTATTGAGCAGATAACGCTACTCCATGATGTCACTCAAGCTCTTCTAGTTTTGAAGGAAATTCCCTTACATCATGATACCCATTGACTGTAAATGACCAGTCATTTATCACCAGGCATTTGTCACTGGAGTACAGGACATCAAAACCTGCTGAATCCATGGATAGGTTTGAATATACTGTTTGTGCTACATTACCTATTTATCCAACATATGAACTAAGCCAGCTTTCATACTTGCTCCCAGGAAAGGAAATCAGACCAATGTCCCTTCCTTCCCATGTTCCCTATTAACCCTGTTGGTATGTGGAACTTCTCCCTTAAAGGGAGAGATCAGCCTTTAGCACCATGCATGTCTTCTATATGGCCCCTGAAAGTGCAAGTGTTGAGATCCAATGACCAGCACAAGTTACACAGGAGAGGTCATCAAGGAAGTCCCAAAGAGGAACAGAAGAGATGAAAAAGATTCTCTATCTTCTGACAAGATACCCATTAAGAACAGTTCTGTTGCTTCCTATAATGAGTCACAGAACATCTATGAACCTACCTCCTGGCCTTCCCCACAGAGGGATTGTTCTGGATCCACTTCTCAAGTATCCCACTGAAGTTTGGAACAAGAAGATGATGATGCTTTATTGATTATAGTAGATTCCCAGGAATTTACTGAAGTTCAAGACGGTAGGGTACACGTTCCCCTCCATAAGTCTACCACCTTCTTCCCACTGACATGTGCCCTAAGCCTACATGTTCAGGTGACACTATGACTTTTTCTTGCTTAGAAAATTTGTCAGGGGACCAGACTTGCTGTTTTTTTTTTCACTCACTGATGGTCTGAGAAGTTGCACATTGATTAGATAAAGGTCAAGACAAAACTAAGTCTGGTCAGTCCCCTTTGTTACATTGATACCCTTAATCACAGCCTAAAGCTATAAGGTTCATTCCCCATCCTGGACAATACCCCCTCCAAGAATCTGCAGTTTCACAAGTATGCACTTCATATTGTCCGAGGTTTACAAGCAATGTGAGAATTCCTCGGACATATTGTCCAAGGTTTCCAAGGAAACGTCGTCCAAGGATTCATTGAACATATTGTCCAAGGATTCCTAGGACATATCTGAGCATACCTGCCAACTGTCCCATTTTTTTCTGTATTTGTCCTGTATTTTGGACCTGAATACGGGTGTACATTTTTTTTTTTTAAATCCGTTTTTTCAATTAAAAAAATTTTTTTTAAAAATTCCTTGCAAATTTCCATTTTGACCTGGACCCAGTTCCGTTCTTAAAGTAAATGTGTTGCATGTATAAAATATGATTGGTCCATTCGAAATCAAGGCTGCCATACCAAACTTTAACTGCCATCCACCACAATATTGGATTGCTCATAGTGTCAGCTGCTATGACTGTATCTCGTCTTCATGATGTCGAAAAGAAAAGCAGAAGATTCAGAATTTTCTCCAGCAAAGAAAAGAAAACAGAATTGGAAGGACAACTATACCATCATCTTTAAATTTGTGAAACCATCTCATAAAGGAGAAAACTTGGCATTTGGAAATTGTGCAGTTGTGATTTTGATTGGGCATGGAGGCGCCCAGGACATAAAACAGCATGAAAAAGCTAATAAACATCAACTTGCTGTTTCATCATCAACAACACAGCCTGAACTGAAGTTTATACATACCCAAGAGAACCTTGACGTAATTAGATCGGAAGTTCTTTTTACTAAATTTCTTGTAGAAAAGAACCTTCCTCTTTCAGTTGCTAGTGATGCTGGCAATTTATTTTGCACACTTTTTCCAGACAGCAACATCGCCAAGGATTACTCGTGTGCTAGAACGAAAACAGTGGCTATCATTAATGAGCTGGCAACAGACAACCACAACTACATTGTGAAAAGACTGAAAGGTGCGTTGTTGTAGACCTACGTTCTTATTTTAACTGTGAATTGTGACAAGTTTATTTTTGATTGCCAGAATATTTGCAGGATATTTTTTCTTCTCCCTTGCACGAAATTAGTATGTTTTCTCTACATTTCTTTCTGTGCTGTATTGTTTAGATACACTGTTCAACCAAAAACTTGCATAAACTCAACTTTCCTGTCTGAGAAGGTCAATGATACTTTGTACAAAAATATTACCTTTTATTAAATTCCCCATAAAGGATGAGGTTCTGACACATGCCTGAGGTGCAAATATTAGCTCAAGGTTAGAGGTCTCTTTTGCAGACATCAGGTTCTTTCCCAAGAAATTTTCCATGTTACTGCTGAAAAAAGATGGTGAATCTTCTTCTGGTGATCAGGTCAAGCTTAGAGCACAGTTTGCCTCATACCAGATCAGCTCCCTGACTGAAACAATACTGTCCTGTGATAGTGTTGATAGAGTGTGGATTCTGATGTCTAAGATGATGAATTCATGTGGAGACTTTCTTTACGATCATCTGAGTTATTTTATGTTGGGACTTCTTTCTTTACCACACTCTAATGCTGATTGTGAGAGGATTTTTAGTACAGTAAAAAAAAAACGCACACAATTCAGATCATCCATGAAAGATGGTACATTGGAATCAATAATGATTGAAAAGACAAGGTGTGGAAAAGGCTCATATAAACATCCTGTGTCTGATGACTTTCTAAGAAGGTGCAAGAGTGCAACACGTGCATCTTAGACATTAAATAATTAAGTAACTTACTGACCTACTTTAGTGATGGATGTAGATGTTTTAAATAGTTGTATATGCATTAAAATTTTAAAAATCAGTATTTCTTCCCGAAAATCAGTATTTTTGGCATAAGCAGTCAGTATTTTTGTAGTCTGGGTTTGGCAGCTATCATGATGATATCGTCTGAGGATTCCTTGGACACCTTGCTGGCATAAAACATCAGACCAAGCAAATATTACAGACTATAAGAATACATTTTATTTTTAAATTGTTCAACACATACAAATACAATTTTAAAATGGTCCAAATATCAAGAATGCCCATAAGGTTCCTTCAGTGCCAAATTGTCCATTTTGAAAATCCATCCATTTATATACAGGTTTCTTGATGGTTTTAGCACTTCATTGATTTTCTTGTTTATCATCACCTCTTTGATACTCTGACATTTCTTTTGGATCAGTCCTGCAAAAAAAAAATATTGGATGAAGATATAAAATGTGATGAATTAATAAAACAAATAGTACACATATAGCATAATTGTTATTGGCAGCCTTAAATTTACAAAGCATGTTTGGAATCCATTAGTTCTGAAAACAAGGTATTAACCTTAAAAAGCTGTACAATGGTCTTTTCTTTGAATTTGGGACCATCATTCTAAATTGTTGATAACAAATAGAGTCAAGATTATATGCTGTTCCTGGCTCAGTGGCTTACGAGTTCAAACTAATGTATTCAGTCAATAGAATTATAAGATCCTGATGCACCCCTTTAAAGATATTAAAATTATTCAGAATTACTATCTTATTTTATTTCGTTGTACTGTAATCAACCCATAAAGATATAACACAATGCTTGTTGCTTATAAAGTTTTTAGAAAGTTTGAAATTGCTGCACCTTTATCTTACCTTGGACTTTTTTGGTGTTACTGTCTTAGTCTCTTTTGGTGTTGCCATCTTGGTGGTCAATTTTGTTGCTATTGTCTTAGACGTTTTTGGTGGTTTTGCTGATTGTGGATTTGCATCTTGTTTCAACTCTAAATTTTAAAAAAAAATGCAAACTTTTCAAATAATATGCAATACATTCCATGCCATTTACTAATGATGGGAATTGATTACTTGGGAAAAAATACATATATCCATGATTTATTTCTGAAAAAAAAAAATGTGGTCAGGCATGTTGGCCTTTAAAAATAAAATAATAATTTTAATTAGGCAACTTGACATTCTTTATAAAGGTAAGAGATCAATGAAAATTAGTATGCAACAGGTAAAATAAAGCATGAGATCGGTATCATGGACACCATATTTCCTTTTCAATTAGACAAACAAAAGAAATTCAATTTAAGTACTATTTAATATCATCAACATATGACACACATGAGCATTAATCATTTTAATATGGTACACAAATTTACACCCGAAATGAAGGGCATATACTGTCAGGGTTTGCAAGGTCTATAAAGTTGTTTAACAGTGGCCATCATGTGATGTCACGAATCACTACTTCGTATCTAAAAGTAGAATGCAGCTTCAATTTCAGACAAACACATGATAATATGGCAGGCCAATACAATTATTTAAATTATAAAATACAAGAAAATGGATAAAATAATTTAGCATTTCATGGATATACTGAAGCAGTAATTAATCTGATTGATTGCTTTGTAGATTTTGTTGCTGCCTAACAACCTATACGCATTGATGTTCTGTTCTATTCTTACATGTCTTTAACACTATTCATAAACCTATTCTTCTGATTCATGCACTATAATAATTATGTACACACAGTTATTTTAAGATCCATGTTTGAGTCCTTAAATATTTTTCAGATTTTTTTGTTTTTTCAGCAACTTTAAAATATGACTTCATTTTCATGTTTAATAATAATAATACATAATTAAAACCATTATTAATTCTTTTCTTCTAAATTCAACTAATGTTAATTTGTTAGCTTGCTTTACACTATTCAAATCGGGCATAGTTAAATAATTATTATCATTAAAATGTACTATATTCTTGTAATTCACTTCCAAAGATTTACAACTGAATTGTTCAAAGATAAAATTAGATGAAAACAATAAGGTTTACTGAACGCTATACATGTTTCACAGGCACTCGATTCTGGAGGAAACTGATGTGTACATTCAGCAATTAACACTTAACATGTGTTAATTGGTGAGTGTACACATTAGTTTACCCCGGAATCAAGTGCCTGTGCTATGAAACGAGAGCCAATAAATGTTCTTATCTTTTTCAAATTTAATGTAATATAATAAAAAAAGAAGAAATGAACTTATCCCCAATCCTTCCAATAATTCCTAATGTAATCCCAAAACACGGTAACCTTGCCGACACCAAATCGCCGACTTTGTAATCTTTGATTGCCTTTCTTGGCTAAACAATATCTAGGTGGCTAAGAACATTTCCAGTAACATGATTATCATGTAAATAACACAAACAAGTTCATGGCGATTGATGAATCCACTCCTTTATTATGCAAATTTACACAGACCAGTTTACTTTCAACAGACCACTTTCGAATTTATTATTATGGCGCATACAAGATTGATTGATGAATCGGCTGCTGTGAGTGGATAATTCCATGCTCTGCAACCAATGGAAGAAGGTGAAAGAAATATTTCCTAGAACTTTCCACAACTTCTCAATATTTTTTTAAATTTAAAAGCAGTAAGTAGATAAGCACCTGCTATGAGAATTACATGGGGTCCTTCAATTATATCAATTTTTTTTTTTATAAGATAAAATTGTCTCCCAGATTCTGATCGTTCAGACCGGAAGTGCCATATCAGGCACAGAAAAAAGTTCCCGGTCAGCCAACTGTTTACGCTGTTGAC